>PKMM01033390.1:438121-491542 GCA_002933915.1 Eutrema heterophyllum
CGTAATAACTTCGTATAGCATACATTATACGAAGTTATACGATTTTGAATATATATGGATTGATTATTATTTAAAAATATATATTATTAAAAATAATTAAGAACTAAATAATAAATAACTTTTTAATGATAAATAAATACTTTCATATTCTCATCAATAATTTTAAAAGATAATTATATTTTTTCTTATTTCAATAATTTTTTCTTATTTATAATGGCATGATATGTATTAACTTATCAAAACAAAATTTATTTTTAAAAATATTTTTTTTAATAATATTATAGAGATAAAACCATAGTAGTGGTATAACTTTTTTTTTTTTTCTGTTTTCTGTTTTCCGTCATTCACCCATTTTTCAAATGCTTTTTTACAATTCTATTAACTCAAATGTTGCGTCGTCACTCTGCTGTTTTTCGTGATCATTCGTCGAACAAAAAAGTATATTAATAGATTTCTTGTTTGTATATTTTCCATTTGTAATTTGACATGTTCTGTTTGACAAATCATTTTAAATTCCCTTTATTGCGAGAAAATATCGCTTGGAAAATAAATGTAGCGGCCGCTCCAAATTTTTTTTTTTTTCAACACTTTCTTCGTTAGATTAAACTTCAAAAGTATAAAAAAAAGAGAATTAATCATTCTCTTAGATCACTACAACACAAATTCAAAGTAATAAAAACTAAAGCAGATAGATCATCATCTTGAAAGATGCTCAAATGCGTCAATAACTTCACGGCAAAACCGGAGAGTCTGAAATTTGTCACAAGTGACTTTGATGTCGAACCTCTACCTCCGATATTCGTAGAAACGAAATCGTATGTCTCTTTTAGTCTCGTACATACCACTACACAAGAGGACATGTCGGTCAAAATGTTCATAAGGTTTTCCGGCACAAAGCTCGGGATGAAACCACCTCAAAGAAAGGAGAATTGTTGTAATCGCCATTCCAAAAATGGAGTAACCGTGATTATCTTGACAAAAAAAACCAAGAGAGTCAACATATGATTTTTTAATTGTTCTTTTTCACAAACGGGTCCATTAGGTAGAATGTGGCAATGGGCTTAGTAGTCTGTCGTGCTGTGAAAGAAGCGCGTGGCGATCACACGCCTATATTTCTCTCTGTAATTAAATTTCCAAAACAAAGTATCTTCGGTTAAAAGTTGAACTGGGTTAAGTGCACTTAGGCGTTTCCATAGATTGGATGAACCCATGAAAAAAAAAAAATCAAAAACAATTACGATATGAGTTTAATGCAGTTATGATTATTTTCCGGGTGTTTAAATCCAAAAAGATAATCTATTAGTGAGTTACAAATTAAAGGTTAGGGTAGGCAAGAAACTTAAAACGAAAGAAAATTGGGGAACTGGTCCTACTTTGATGGCTGCCCCAAAAAAAAAAACTTAACCAACGACGTTGATTTACATGTTTTTTTTCTTGGTCTTCCCAAACGTTGATTTACAAGTTAGGTCCTATAAATTTGTTTTTTGGTGTATCTTTGGCTTTGGATTTGACAAAACGAGAACCATGAATCTCTCGGAGATGGGACTAAAACAGTAGATCTCAGCCGTTGTTTTATCCCGATATATTACATATGTTGATAACAACCTAAAGCGTGTACTAAAACAACTTGGACCGTCGATCTTCAGCAAAGATCTAAAAAAGATATAACGAATTGTATTTGTCGGAATGTGAATGAAAATATAGCCATACATATTTATCAGACAAGTAACTATTTGATGTCAAATAGACAAATCTACCAAAAAACAATTACATATCACCTTTTCGTTGCTTCATTCTTTACTATTTCGTTCAATTTTCTCAATAAAAAAAATAAATTATTCCATCTTATTTTATTTTTTGATTGAATTTCTTCTTAACATAAATTGATTAAATCTCATGACTAAACTAAAAGCACATATTTTTCAATTAAAACAAACATTAATTTCTCAAAATATAGATACGTGATTGTAACTAATACATCTTTTTGTTTAAAATTCGTGTCAGGTTACATGATATATATAGTATCGTGTGAATACTATTTTTACTCAGTTTACCATAATTCATACATAACTAAACTCTAAATCCGAACTAATAAATCCTCAACCCATAAAACTAAACTTCATTCCAAACAAATAGGTTTCAAACCTTAAATTTTTTTTTAACCCTATACTAAGTGTTTAATAAGTTTCACTTATTAATTAATGTAAAACATGTATTAATCTAGTTATTATGTTTTTGTTCTATTTACCACAATCCTTACATAAAATTTTATTTTTAATTCAAAGTATTAAACTCTAAATCCAAAAACTTAAATCCTGAAAAGAATCTCTAAATTAAGATACAATATATTTTCTTAATTTTGAAAAAGATAATTATATTCTATAATTTTGTGTTGAAACCGCATTATACTATGTGTTCTATATAGGTTCATATGTTTTCACTTAGTAACATATTCAAAATTTAAATTATGATATGTGCATGAAAAAATTATATATTTATTTTCCTGTAGAATTGCCATATTGAATTAATTTTTTAAAAGAGATCTAAAATAAATAAGATGAAAGGTTGAAATGAAAATTACAATGAAAAAAAATGAGGAGAAGGAGAGATCACTTTGGAAAAAAAAAAAAAAAAAGCAAAAGGAGAATAAAAGAAGAAGACGCTAAGGTCTATTTGAGGCTTTCTTAATTTTGTCGTCATCTATTTTGTCTTTATGGTACGTGTGCTTCCCATTTTCCACTGCTTCCTTTTTGAGTTTTTTTTTCTTTTCCATATTGATTTTAAATCATAAAAAAGTACCGTGCATTAATAATTATTTTCCTCCACTTTCATTTAGGATGGAAAACTCGAACTCAATTAAACAGGCCGTGGAAGAAAGATTAATCTTCGACACGTACATCTAGTAGATATTTATTGGCGAATTGACTTAAGATAAATCAAAGATTTCTCCCTCATTTCATGGTGACCCAATAAAAAGTATCTTGTTATACAATTATATATTGAAATTGATGTAATTCAGTTTTTTTTTTGATGTAATTTAGATATTTGATTCGAGAACAATTGATTTTTGTAAGCATATGGACAGACTAATGTGTTTTAAACGAGCTTTTAACCAAAGTCTTCCCCCACTATTATTATAATTTTCAAAAGTGGAAGAATACGACAAAAAGTAATTTGTTTGCTGTCTGCTCTTAATTTGTCGTTTTTTGTCTTGAAAAGCAACCGTCCAAGTTGGATGATGATCCAACAATTATACTCTCTGGGGATTGGATAAGATTACATAGTATACTATTAATAATAATAAGGAAGCTCGACAGAGTAATAGCAAATTGGGGATGTAGCTCAAATGGTAGAGCGCTCTCGCTTTGCATGCGAGAGGCACGGGGTTTGATCTCCCGCATCTCCATACTCTTCTTTATTTTTTCACAGTATCTAAAAAGAAAAATTATAATAAAGATTATCAATGAATGTGTTTTTAATCTTGTGATGCAACACCAGCTTTGTCTGATCAATGAATTCCAAATCTTGAGATACATAAATCATTTTCTTCATCTCCTCTCTTCTCAAGCGAGTAAAAACAAAATATAATGAATTCCAAAATCGGTGATAGTTTTTATCGACGGGCTCATCAAAAACCACATCTCCTCTGTCTCTCTTCACTGACCATATATGAGATATCTCGATCGTCTTCAACATTCATCTTCTCAAGTGAGTGGGCTTTTTTCTGGGCCATCTTTAGCTGTAACTTTGGTTCATTTATTTATTTGAGTTTATTTTTATATATTGGACTTGTAAAACAATGAGCTATGAACTATATTGCCACTTTCAAATTTATATAAAAATAAAATTTTAAAAAGTAGTTGCATCCAAAAGAAACTACCATTGCAAATCTTATTTCTTTATTCATGTTCTAAAGCAACATATTATTTAAAGATAGAACTACAAATATGAATAGAACATCCAAACTCACATTGTTCTACCAAAGCCTATATAAGTCTTTGTAAACTACTTACCATCAACCGAAAAAAAATTCTCAAACTTTCAAAAACCTGGTTATAAACTCGTTTTTTCGACCTCATTGATATTTAGGCAAATTATATGATATAACCTCTTTTGAGTTTTAATTTGCTGAAATGTCTATTCTTAATAAGGCTATTAAAAACTGTTTTTTGTGTAATTTTTACGGTTTAACCTCTTTTTAATATAAGTGAAATGATATTGATCTCACTTATGCTAGCACACTTGTTTTTTTCTAATCATTTTTCTTTCAAATGCTATTCTAATCTATTTTGTTTCTACTACTAATGATAATGCACTATAAACTTTAGTTAAATTTATTGTGTATCCGGATACCTCTAATGAATCGGTAAAATATGAAAGACGAAAGTTTCATAATGTCACTTAAGAAGATGACTAGTAATTATTTGCAGGGTTAACTCGTAATAATTTATATAACACGGATATGATTATAGTAACATTGTTGGATAGTTACTCTATTGGATAGTTAACTCATTTCGTTGGGTAGTTAAGGCATTGCGTTTAGAGTTTTCTTAATACAATTTAGGGTTTAGTTTTTTCTTGTCATATGTCTTTTATGGATAGCCTATGGTACATTAATCGGTTTGGGTTCACTAATCATTTACTAGGGTTTAGTGTTCTATCGTTTAAAATATTATTATATCGTTAGGTAATTTCACCATTTAGTTTAGGTTTTCTCGTTTCACTTTAAGGTTTAGATTTTCAATTTAGGGTTCGATTTTTCCTTGCTGTGTGTTTTTTTTATGGATAGTCTACAAAAGTTTAATCGGTTTGGGTTCACTAATCTTTTACTAGGGTTTAGTACTCTAGCGTTTAAAATATTATCATCTCTTTAGGTAGTTACGACACTATGTTTGGGTTCTCTCATTCTCATTCATATTATCATGTCTTATATAGATGATCTTTTGTACACTAGTATGTTGGGATTAACTAATTTCTTACTAAGGTTTAGTGTTCTCTCTTAGTCAGCGGTTTGAATGTAGAATTTAATGTTTAGAGATTAAGCATTTAGGATTTAGTTTTTTATTGATGGGTTATAACTTGTAGCAAAGCTTAATCCAACTGTTTGAATTGAGGGTAAAGTTTATGATTTAGTGTTTTCAAAATTTGAATAAATTATAAGCAAAATGTATATATTTATAAATTTCAGCAAGTTTCAGGTAGTTTTAACAAATTTATGTTGTACATATGTAATTAGGAATCTATGATCAATATTAACGAGCGAAAGTAATTTATAGGCTAACCTTGAACATATTTATGTTAATTTATGGTTATTTTCCTTAATAAAAATTAATAATGCATATCCATGACTTCTAACATTTTTTTATTTTGGTTTTGGGGTTTTGCAATGACTTCAACATTGGTTTCTAAGATTTTGGTAAACTATTTTCATCCATGAATAGTAATTTAATATGATTAAATTAGGATTTTATAATTCGTAACTTTAGAAAAATTTCTGAGTCTAAATATCAAAATAATAAAACTTAAATTTCATATATCCACAAAATAAAATATCGTGAAATTTACTTGAAATAATGAATAAAATGTTTTTGACAATAAGCCTTAAATTTCAAGTAAATGTTATAAACTTACTCAAATTTCGCAATATTGATTTATATATAATTGTGCGGGTGCTTAATTTCGAATGGGGATGTAGCTCAAATGGTAGAGCGCTCGCTTTGCATGCGAGAGGCACGGGGTTCGATCCCCCGCATCTCCATCTTTCGTGTAATTTTTTTAAAATGAAACTTTATTTTCGTGTAATTTTGCTCGATCGTGTAGTAGTGAACTTGAACAAAGACGCTACCATTAAAAACCCATAAAACTTTTAAAACGATAATTTAAAGAAAGAAGTGAAAGGTGTACACAAACACGAAGGAGAGAATATAAACACAGACATCTATCATTAAATGTTTAGGAAGTATTGGCCATTGAGTCGATGAGCAATTCATAGCCCTCAGGGACATGAGATTGAAGACGAACGCACTCAGCCAATGCAGGAACATCTGATGCAACGTCTAGAAACTGAGCCACAAAGAGAAGCAGATGAAAATCAGAGATCCTCTTCACAAATGGGAGGCTCCTTGCACGATCCATATGGGTTTTCAAAGCCCGCATTGTTGTTTGAATGTTCCGGTTCTCTATCGGGAAGGTACACGACAGCGATCCCTGTCAATTGAGCACACAAGATTATACAACATTCAAAAGTACACAACACTTGTTCTTCCTAGTTAAGCTCTTGATTCATATCTAGAGATAAAACACTAAGGGAACATCAACATGCCAACTTTATTATCCTATCTCACAACTTGCTGGAGCAGATGCCAAGTTTCAGTCTTTTGAACCATTACCAACTAAACTGAAATAGTTATGCTGCAATAAGCTAAAGGGCACAGAAACGAACCTGATGATCCAAGATCTTGACGACAACGAGGAAGAAATCATTGTCCACTTCTTTAACATCCTTGACTCCAACAACCACCTCCTTCTTCATCTTGGAGAGCTTCGGATCATCCTCGGAATCAATCTCCGTCTCGAACCATCCTTCCCTGAACAACCTAACGCACATATCGCTCATCTGAAACGCCTCGAAATGAACATCTGCACCACCGTCCTCATTGATCTCAAGCTTCACAACCGCCGTGACCCACTCCTTCAATTCGCTCTCTGCGTGAAGCTGCGTCGCTAGCAACACCTCGACGTTGGACAATGTGTACTCCTTCTTGTCCTGCGTCACTGTCTGGTTGAATATAAACCCAACTTTCCTCATCCCCAACCCTAAAGCGATTGCATCCACACGTTTCTCTTCCTCAGCGTCTCTCATCAGAATCAGATTATCCTCCATCCCTTGCTGCGGCGGCTCGTAGATGAAATTCACCTCCACCTGGCCTTCCTCCGAGACGTTCCCGTACATGAATCCGCCGCGTTTGACGGCGAACGCCAGCGACTCGTTGACGTAGTGCTGAAACGCATTGGCGCAATCGCGGTCGAAGGAGACGGAATCGCAGTGAGACTTCTCCTGGCGACCCACGCGCATCTGGCGTGCGATTAGATCATCGACGGTCATCTTCCTCCCGAAGGAACCGGCAGGGGTAACGGCGGGACCACCACGAATCGTACGCTCACCTTCGTACGCCAGGTAGACCATAGAGCCGTGGCCGAGATTGAGCGACGAGATTCGGAGGTTAGGGTCGGTCATGTCGCTGAACCCTAGGAAATCAGCGGGAGTTTTTGCAAGGAGAAGGTTCCGATTGGTGGATAAGGTTTGGTTGTGGATTGGGATCTGGAGCTGATCCTGGATTAGGGTTTTGAGTTGGGAGACAGTAATATGAGGTCCATCTACGCTCACTCGCTCCAACCCATCTCTGCTTCGGATTCTGAGCATCATCATCTTCGTTCAAGCCAAATCAAAACCAGAAAACTTTTAATTTTCGCAGCAACAACAAAAACTAAACAGATTCGAGAAAATCTATAAGAAACCAAGAATAAGGGAAGTCGGATAGAACAAATACTTGAAGTGGGAATCAATTTATGATTTCCTTCTTCCGCTGGGAGTCGAAAAGCTCTGAGATTCCAACAACGTTAAAGCAAGAATCGAAATTGTTCCACAAGATAAAAGAGACGATTGCATCAAACGGTGGCGTTTCCCTTTTCCGCTTCTCATCAACTTTAATGGGCTTTACTAATTAGCCCAATATGGTCAACAATACGGACCGGATAGCTGATTATTTCGCAATTGCTTTTCCTACCGGAAACTATATAATGATCATTTTTTTTTTTTTTTTGATTGGAATCATTGGATAGGGGAAAGAGTCGAAAGACACGAGAATAAGGGAAGTCGGATAGATTTTTAAAAAACTTTAATAAGTCGATAAATCACATATCTATGAAAACTAGGGACGAACCGGATCCGGATATCTGATATTTCAAGATATCCGGATCCGAGTTTTAACTATCCGGATCCGGATTCGTTGCTTCCGGATATCCGGACTTCGGATATCCGTCCAGAAATTAAGATATCCGTTGGATATCCGGATCCGGATCCGGAAAAAAAATTTAAAATTAAATTAAAATAAAATATTAAAATAATGATAAATTTAAAAAAATNAATATTATTTAAATATATTTAAAGGAACCAGATCCGAGATTTTACTATCCGGATCCGGATCCGGCCCCTCCGGATATCCGTTTTTTTGGATCGGATCTCAACGGATTCCGGATCGGATCTCGGATCCCGGATAATAAGTCTCACACCTAATGAAAACAATACATTCAAACATATAAAAAACAATAATTTAATGTATAATGATCACAAACTAACACACTAAATATCATATTCTGTTCCCATATAGAAAAAAATTATTAAGAAGCTAAACAAGATTCCCAAAACATTCGATTTTTTGTCAATCTCCCTCATCAACATCTCATCATTTCTCGTCGAAGACGAATCAACGGTCCGATTTTCACATTCGCTCATCTCCGGCCACCTCCGGTAACTATTCACCTCTCCGTCTCCGTCATCGTTATCCTCTTTCTCTCCGGCGACTACATCTTCTGTCAAAACCAGTTGACCCACTTGTCCTCTGACTAGTTGACTCAGCATCGTTCCCATAATCTTCATGACCTTTATCATCATCGCCGACGTGGCCACGTTCTTGACGGGTCTCGGAATCTGCAGATGCTTCGAAGAGCAAGAATGGTGATACGTCCTCAAGGTTGTTCATAGTTTGATTTTACTTTTTTTGGAAAATGACAAAAGCACAAAGCACAAAACGTAATAAGTTGGTAACATATAAATATCCCTCTTTAAAATGTACATACGAGCAGGGACTAAATGAAGATAACGTTGCTAAATCAGATTTCTTGGGCACTTTAATAAAAGTTATTATATTTATAATATAAACAAACAAAAGACAAGAGATTGTATGCGGCTTATGTGGGTTCTACTCGACGGCTTCTAGAAGGACCGTGTATGAATTTGTGAACAAATAGTAATTATATATGATGTACATAGTATAATAATGTAAAATAAAAATATAATAAAATAAAGTTAGTAATGTTGGGAAAAGCCAAATTAACCTAATTCATATTAAATCGAAAAATCAACGATGTTGGGTTTTTTAAGTCGATATCCAATTCTCCATTAGTATATTATTGTCTATTTTGGGCACAAGTGACAAAATCCGCACGAATTTATTTTTGAATTCCTTCCCAAAATATCTCATATTAATTAGAGTTGGACATTACTTATATACTATACAATAATTGTCTAAACTTCCGATGTGTGGCTTGGATTGATATCCCAACAATTTTCCCCTCAATCCAAAGACCACACAAACCCTTGGTCTCTAACCTCCAACAAAACCTAGCACCCATCTTGTACCGCCGTTATCACCAACGAAACCCGCTGCCTGACCTTCTGCACCATCAGGAAGACTTTGGACACAAGGCACCATCACCATCGCGAGGTCACCTTGAGGGCTCTCCCTCCCACAACGAACATGCAGCCATCCCCACTTCTCCAGGTCCACCTTTTCTGAACTCGGGCTCTGATACCAATTGTTGGGATTTTCAAGCCCATGTCCAACTCCATATTAGTATGATATTGTCTGTTTTGGGACCAAGTGGCAAAGTCCGCACGGATTTGTTTTTGAGCTCCTTCTCAAAAGGCCTCATACTAATTAGAGTTGGACATGACTTATATATTAGACCATAGTTGTCTCAACTTCCGATGTGAGACTTGGATTGATATCCCAACAATCACTCCCTCGAACCAAGGACCACACAAGCTCTTGACCTCCCTTCTAGCGAAACCTGACATCCATCTTGTACCGCCGTACTCACCAATGGAACCCGCCGCTTGACCTTCTACACCGTCAGAAATACTTTCGACACAAGGCACTGGCACCCTTAATCGCGAAGTCACCTTGAGGGCTCTCTGATATATCATGGTTTTTACCCCCTTTTAAGCCATGATATATGTCTGTTTTATAGAGTATTTCTACTATTTTGTAGTGTTTTAGAGTCTTTTACAAGTTTTAGCACGTTTGGAGCATAATTGTAGCATAATTGGAGATATTAGAGCTTTTTGGAGCATTTTGGAGCAAAACAAAAGTTCGTGTAGCTGAGTACTCGATTTGAAGCCTTAGTGTTGATCGACACTACCCTAGTATTGGTCGATACTCACTGCAGGAAAACAGAAAACGCGACTTTTTACAAGTCTGGAGAGTTTGCACCTTGGTCCAGAAGTCTTTAATAATTACAAGAAGCCCCAAAACGTGTTTTAGCATTATAATTAGGTTTTTCAGCCACTTTTGTTGGCGAAGCTTTATTTTACTTTTGTTCTGATTGAGAGAGATTGTTTTAGGGATTTTTGGGAGACAATTCTGAACTCCTGTTTCTGATTGATTTCTTTTATGCAATTCTATTCATATATGATTTCTGTTCCATTAATCATGTCTGAGTAGATCCACTTTAGGTTCAGGATTCTCATAAAGGTTTTCTCTGAATGTTAGGTTAATTAGTTAATTAGGATTCACCATCTGAATTAGTTCTTCGCCATAGGTTGTTCCCATAGCTAATTCTAGGTTGACGAATCTAGAACTTAGATCTTAGGATAATTGATTAGGCACGAGAGTGCGATTAATTACCTGACAGAACCTAGGGTGAGCAAAATAACTATTCGCAAAGAGATTTGGTTTAGTTGTTTTGTGAACATATCAAACTTGAACTAAAAGCTGGTTTAGACTTTATGATTCGCAAAGAGATTTGGAATTCTAGGATTTAGACTTAGATAGTTTTCGCAACGAGAGTTGGTTAGCTATACTTTAGTGATTTGAGTTCAAGAATTGCGCTAAATCTAAATCCTGTTAGTTAGTTCATCTACATTCATTGAATTCCTGAGAAATACCCTGAGCCTATATTTCTCCCAATTGATTTACAACCCTTTTAATTTACGCATTGCTTTCAATTACATCGTTGGTTTAGCTTAATTCTAATTTATATAATCTATTGTGCGATATCTGGAGTTCTTGTGTTCGACCCCTACTTATACTACAACAACTGCTTTAGTACTTTTAGGGTATTAATTTGAGCATATCAAATTTGGCGCCGTTGCCGGGGACTCAATTTCGCCATTAGATTTTAGTGAAGAATTTCGACACCCTAGTGGTATCGGTCGATACCCATCACGTTTTTTTTGTTGTTACTTACGTTCTTGAATTTTGTGTTTCAGGTGTATGCCTAATCGCCAAACCAGAAGGAACAAAGACACTCCGCTAGTTAATCTTTCCAACGAGGAACTAGCACTTTTGGAACGCACAAACCAGAAAACAAAGAAGCCAGCAGAGATGAACAATTCAATGGTATTGATTCGTGATGAAGTTGGAGCTTTGAGAGACCAAGAGGGTCATTTGTGCAATGAGAGGGGACATCGACTTGATGGAGAGAGAAACATCATAATCCCTACCATAGCTGTCGATGAGATTGCTGCGCGAGCTGCGCGCAATAACGAGATGAATAATGGGAATGCTGGGGTTAATCGTGCCAGGACGCTTGGAGAGTACAATAGACCCGATCAGTTCTATGCCAATGGGTCTGCGATTCGTATTCCCACTTTTCAGATGAATGACTTTGAGCTGAAACCTGCATACTTCACTCTTGTGGGTCAGCATCCTTTTCATGGTCTTCCTTATGAACACCCCATGGATCAAATTGAGAGGTTTGAAGACTTGGTCACTAGCATGAAGTATAATGGAGTGTCCAACGATTACCTTCTCTGTAAGCTCTTCCCACACTCTCTTGGTGGAGATGCAGTTTATTGGCTTAAGCAGTTACCCCCTGGATCACTGACTACATGGGAGGCGACGAAGAATGCGTTCCTGAATAATTTCTATGATGATGCGAGATTCGAAAAGCTCAGGAACAAGATTTCTCAGTTTTCTCAGGGTTCGACAGAGGCACTTAAGGCTGCTTTGATCAGATTCAGATCATATCAGAGAGATTTTCCACATCACGGGTTCACTAAGGTTCAGTTGCTGAGTATCTTCTTCAGAGGGATTTATTGGAGGTATCAGATGGCTCTAGATGCTGCGAGTAATGGGAATTTCAACACCATGTATCCTGACGATGCTTATGTGCTTATTGAGAACTTGGCATCTAGCAATAGCACCAAGAGTGCTGACATGGAGCGTAGGAAGCTAGCTGGTGGTATGGAAGGTTCACATATTGCTGAGGTTCAAGCCAAGTTGGATTCAGTGCACAATCTTCTGATGGGTAAGACGAAAGCTGTTCACTTTGCTTATGAGGATGAAGTGAAAGATGTTAACTACATAGGTGGTGCTGGATTTCAAAGTCAAAGATATCAATTCCCACCTCACCCACCCAACACTCCAGAGAGCAAGGTTGAGTCTATGTTTGAGCAGCTTCTTCAGGGACAGCAGAAGCTGACAGTGATCTTTAATGGGAAGATGGATGCTCTGTACACAGATCTGAATGGGAAAATCGAAGCTCTTAGCATTCATCAGAGAATGCTGGAAACTCAGGTCGCTCAGACTGCAACAGCTGTCAAGGAAAAGATGGTTCATGCACAGAATGAACAAGTCAATGCGATCACCTTAAGCAGTGATGAAGAGGTCGATCCAGGAGTGAAAATTGGCCTAACTGCAAAGAATCTCGTCAATCTTGCTGAAGATGACGACGATGAGGCTCCTGAAATCACCCCAATATCGATCGATACCACCCAGCATCGGTCGATACCCGTCCAAAGATCTGCCAAAGACGTTTCGACACAGCAAGTATCGATCGACACCCACCATGTATCGATCGACACCACATCTGAAGAGACGACAGAGAAGCCTTATATCGATCGATACCAATCTAGTATCGATCGACACCCCTCGCATTCTGAGCCAAAAACTGTGAAAACGCCCAAGATTATCGAGGAAAGGGTCTACAAGCCTAAAGTGCCATATCCTATACCACATAGGCATCTCATGAAACCCATAACTGCGGAGAAGTTGCTAGCTTTTGAGAAGATGGTCAGGAGGATTCCCCGCACTATATCTTTTGAGGAAGCTTTTGAGAACCGTCCTATAGTGTGTTACTTCCAAAATTGCAGAGAAACTGAGGAAGAGATCAAGGCACTCTTCATCAAGGTAAGAAGCACACCTCCACCATTGAAGCAGCTGACTAAGAGGGAAGACCCAGGAATATTCTCAGTTTCATGCTCTATTTCTGGAGTTGAATTCAAAGAGTCTCTCGTTGACTCGGGAGCTTGCGTCAATGTCATGTCGAGGGAAATTACAGAGAGATTGAAAACTGATATTCGACCGCCCAAGACGTCCATCACATACGTGAACTGTATCACCTCACTTCCGCACGGTACAATCCCTGATTTGATGGTCACAGTGGGAGATTGTCTGGTTCCTACTGATTTTCAGGTTGTGGAGATGAGTGCAAGATCTAGTACGCCTTTAATTCTTGGAAGACCGTTCATGGCTACGGTTGGTGCCATTATGGAAACTCCCAACAAGAGAGTCTCATTCTCGTACATTGACAAGGAGATGTGCTACAAAGCTATTCCTTCTGGAAGAATTCCCACACGTGTCTCTTGCATCGATGTTGTCATAGGAGAGACGTTGGCAGCTGATCCTTTGGAAGAGCCTCCTGACGAAACTAATATCATAGACATTCTAGATAGACCTTCTGTCATCACAATGAAAAACGTCAAAACAGCTAAGGCAAAGAAGAAGGTGAAGAGCAAAGGAGTAAAAGGTGCTCCCTCTATGACTTTAATCCCTCAAAAGTGTGATGGGGACTCGATTGAGTACAAGGTGAAGTGCAAAGGAACCTCAAAACCATTCTTCAAGGCTAGAGTCATTCTTACTTCAGAGCTGAAAGAGAAAGGAAAGGAGGTTATATAGAGCATGTTGAGTAGAACTCTGAGTCTGCAAGTATCTAGCTGTGGAACTTGCATGGGAGTGAGTTATCAACCTCGCTCTTACTAATCACATGTGCAAAGTCAAGCTAATGACTAAAAACAAGCGCTTGGTGGGAGGCAACCCACTGGTAAGTTACACATAAGTTTTTCTATTATTTTTGTTTTTGATTTTTGGTTTTTGGTTTTGTGTTTCACGTGAAGAAGCAGATTCAGAAGAGCAGCATCGATCGACACCAACCCGGTATCGATCGACACCATCCATGCGACGAAGGAGCAGAAACTTGCGATGAGTATCGATCGATACCAGTGCTGTATCGGTCGACACTCATCACCATCTCGGGTTTCGATTTTCATCAATTCACTCAGCTCTTCTGATTTCTTTTACCAACTCTTGACTAGATAACACTGGGGACAGTATTGTTTAAGTCTGGGGGAGGTAGTTGCTGACAACGTGTTTGTTTTTCTTAGAGTCAATCGTTTTTGTGTCAAATTTGTTTTATTGAGTCAAAACCTGTTGGAGATTATTGTTTTGACTTTGCTTCTGAGTGTCCACTGTTACAGAATCAGTTACAGATCGACTAATGAAAAATCCAAAGGCTGACCAGTTAACTAGAAGACACACATGTTTCCAACAGAGTTCTTTTAAAGCCTGAGCCAAATTTCTACACTTCATCGATGTGGTTAGTATTCACAGAGCTTGATTACTCATTCATATCTAACAAAGGAATCCATGTGTTTAAAGTAATGGTATCTCTCTCCCCTATTATAAGTTAATAAATAAGAGCATAAAAGGTGAAATGATTTTCTCCTAAGTAGAGGGTTAGGAATGTTTCCAGCGATCCCATTATTCTACTTGGTGAGGGATGATCACACAGAGGATTTGAAGCGAGGCTATGATTTTCCTATGATGCCATTATTCGCCTACACCCTTTGATACATAGAGAGGGAAGAACCGGGGATTCGGTGGCAAACACCATCAATACTCGCGTCTCATACCTTGACGTGTATGTGCGAATCTAAAAAAAAATAAAAAAAAAAATAAAAAGAAGAAGAAAATATGATAATAAATAAGTCTGGGGAGAGAAAGTGATAAAAAAGTGTGAAATTTGGTGGTTCCTTGTTATGATATTGTATGGGAAAGAATCTAGAAGGTTCTTGGTATTAATCACAGCGATGAAACTGGCGATGATGGGTTTAATTGAACAATGCTGCGAAATAATGTGTGTAGTCTGGGGAAGCTGCGAATGTCTACGGAGAAGTACATGGTGGTTAGATTTGGAACTGGTTAGGTGACATTTGGGTGCTTGTGAAAAGGGTCATTGCAGTGTTTCAAGAACATATGAGTCTCCGTGTTTTCAAACCTCTTTCTCTGGTTTAGTCTTCTATTTGCTTGAGGGCAAGCAAAAGGCTAAGTCTGGGGGCGTGATATATCATGGTTTTTACCCCTTTTAAGCCATGATATATGTCCGTTTTATAGAGTATTTCTACTATTTTGCAGTGTTTTAGAGTCTTTTACAGGTTTTAGCACGTTTGGAGCATAATTGGAGATATTGGAGCCTTTTGGAGCTTTCTGGAGCATTTTGGAGCAAAACAGAAGTTCGTGTAGCTGAGTACTCGATTTGAAGCCTTAGTGTCGATCGACACTACCCTAGTATCGGTCGATACTCACTGCAGGAAAACAGAAAACGCGACTTTTTACAAGTCTGGAGAGTTTGCACATTGGTCCAGAAGTCTTTAATAATTACAAGAAGCCCCAAAATGTGTTTTAGCATTATAATTAGGTTTTTCAGCCACTTTTGTTGGCGAAGCTTTATTTTACTTTTGTTCTGATTGAGAGAGATTGTTTTAGGGATTTTTGGGAGACAACTCTGAACTCCTGTTTCTGATTGATTTCTTTTATGCAATTCTATTCATATATGATTTCTGTTCCATTAATCATGTCTGAGTAGATCCACTTTAGGTTCAGGATTCTCATAAGGGTTTTCTCTGAATGTTAGGTTAATTAGGATTCACCATCTGAATTAGTTCTTCGCCATAGGTTGTTCCCATAGCTAATTCTAGGTTGACGAATCTAGAACTTAGATCTTAGGATAATTGATTAGGCACGAGAGTGCGATTAATTATCTGACAGAACCTAGGGTGAGCAAAATAACTATTCGCAAAGAGATTTGGTTTAGTTGTTTTGTGAACATATCAAACTTGAACTAAAAGCTGGTTTAGACTTTATGATTCGCAAAGAGATTTGGAATTCTAGGATTTAGACTTAGATAGTTTTCGCAACGAGAGTTGGTTAGCTATACTTTAGTGATTTGAGTTCAAGAATTGCGCTAAATCTAAATCCTGTTAGTTAGTTCATCTACATTCATTGAATTCCTGAGAAATACCATGAGCCTATCTTTCTCCCAATTGATTTACAACCCTTTTAATTTACGCATTGCTTTCAATTACATCGTTGGTTTAGCTTAATTCTAATATATATAATCTATTGTGCGATATCTGGAGTTCTTGTGTTCGACCCCTACTTATACTACAACAACTGCTTTAGTACTTTTAGGGTATTAATTTGAGCATATCACTCTCCCTCCCACAACGAACATGCAATCTACATCCACTTCTCCATGTCTATCTTTTCTGAACGTGGACTCTGATACCAATTGTTGAGTTTTTGAAGCCTATATCCAACTTGTCATTAATACGATAAGTTTTATATGTTTGAATAGATTTATCCTTTATTATTTAGATATACAAAAATATATATAATTTTATATATAGCAAATCAAAGTTTTTCAAGCAATTCGATTTATATTTTTAGGTTTTATTTTAACTACTATTCCAAACCATTAAAAAAACCTAAAATTGGGATGTGTAATTCTTCTCTTTTCCATTGTTACAAGTCTTCTAGAAAAATAGAGTGAAAGACCACACGTACGTGTAAGTCCAAGTGTCTAAGATATGGGTGTTTAGCACAACTCTATCAAATCTTATTATATAAAAGAGAATGTTTCAAAGATAGTAACTCGTCAGATCGTGATACGTGTTAAGATAATCGATATGATTTTGACACATGTTTAATAAATTTTCAATTAGATATTGACACATAATATTAACAATAAAAAAAAAAATTTGAACTTAATTTGAAAAGTAAAGTTAGGAAACAAAAATACCAAAAAAGAAAAAAATAATTAATCCAAAAAGCCAAAGTTAAAAAAAGGAAAAAAAAAAGTTATGTATAGATTAAGGAAATTTTTTAAAAAACAATTAAGGAAAAACGGTAAATAACAAAATCCTGTTATATTAAGAAAAAAGCTAAATACCGCTTTTATTTTTTTAACAAAATAGCTTTAAGATCAAGAAAATTTTTCTTAAAGGTTAAAGGCTTTTTTAAAAAGTTAAAAATTTAGTATTTCTAATAAGAATAAAGAAATAAAAAATTAGTATAAAGGTGAATGTTTCAAAATTGCTAACTAACATGATAGCGGCACATGTCAAGTCAAAGTTGGAAATTTTTAAAATTGATTAATAAAAAATTATAAAATTCGGAAAATTTAATAACCGGTTCATAATTTTAAAAGATAAATTTACTTTTAAAAAATAAACATATTTAAAAAGGCAAAATTAATATAAAAAAAAAAAAAAAATCTTGAGTTTTTCCATTTAGATTCAGGAAATTAATCTTAATAGGAAAAGAATTCTAATTTCTCACATCTATATAAACTACATGGTAGTATGTCAATTACACACCAAAAATTTAAAAGTCTAATAATTGTATCCAAAGTTATTTACTGCATATGTTTCACCAAATTTTTCCTTCAATATATATATTTATTTCATCGGAAAATTCGTTTCTAAAGTTATGTATTATATATTTTTACGGGTGATATAATTTTGTTTTCTATTTTTCGTTTTTCATTTTTTAACTGGTTATAAAATATAAATTACAACCCCGCATATATATGCGGGTACTTATCTATCTTATTATATAAAGCTGGATCTCTCAACGTGAGCGTGACACGTAGGATAATTCTCGCTCACAAGATCGTGATATTTGTCACGGTTAATTAAGATTGCGACATGTGTCAAAGTAATAATGTGAATAAAATGAAAAAATAAAAACGGAAATTAAGATTCTAACTCACGAGATCATGACATGTGTAAAAAACGGAAAATAACAATGTAATAATATAAACTTTCCTATAAGACAAAATAACAAAAATATAAAAATAGATTGTGTTTTATTTAAATAGAAAATCAAAAATCAAAAAAATAAAATAAGAGAAAAATAGAAACTACAAATCAAAAAAAAAATGTAAACTATAAAATTTATATAAGATTTACTTTATATTGTTATAGCAATTAGTCTTTCTTTTCATTCGTTTTATATTCTAAAATTATGTAGTTATCTGTAGTTTTTCCTAAAAAGTAAGGAAAAAGAGTAGTTACGTTTAGATTAACGAAATTAAACAAAAATTATAAATAAAAGCTAATTTAAAAAAAAAAAATCATATTTTAGTTTAGAATAAGGAAATTAAACAATATATTATCATCCTAAAAAGAAAAAGAATAAAAATCATATTTCAATTTAGAATAAGAAAATTAAACAATAGCTTACAATCCTAAAAAGCTAAAGTTTTTTAAAAAGAAAAAACAATTAGTATTTCTATTTAGATTAAGGAAATTTTAAAAAAGGAATAAAATCCTTAAAAAAAAAAGAAATTCTCATTTTTCACCTCTATATAACCAAATCAGTAGTTTCTCAATTTCACAAAAAAAAAAAAAAATCGTAACATTTTTCGTCCATAAGTTGCATGTAATCTTTTGTCTAATAGAAGAAAACTAAAGTTTTTATAAAGGAAAAAACAATTAGTATTTCTATTTAGATTAAGGAAATTAAAAAAAATGGAATACAATCCTAAATTTTTTTTATTCCCCACCTCTGTATAACCAAATTGTTAGTTTCTCAATTTCACCAAAAAAAAAAAAAAAATTCATAACATTTTTCATGGTAATCTTTTTTCTAATAGAAGACATGGTTACATAATGAAAAAAATCATGTTACGTAAAGAGAAAAGCTTGATCGCGCCACGTGTCAAGTCAATCGATCAAATTCTGACACGTGTAAAAGAAATTTCCAAAAAATCCAATTCTTTTTTGACACATAATATTAACAAAACAAGAAAAAGTTAATAATCCTATAAAATAAAATTACTAAACAAAAAACAAAAATAAAAAAGTAAATTTATGTTAAAATCCAAAGTTGATTAAAAAAGAAAATTAATAATTAATAATAGAAAAACTTAAAATCGATTAATAAAAAAACTTAAAATTCGGAAAATTTAATAACTGATTCATAATCTTAAAAGGTAAAGTTACTAAAAACATAAAAAATATTAAATTTATCTTAAAAGGAAAAATTAATATAAAAAAGGAAAAAAAAATCTTTTGTTTTTCAATTTATATTAAGGAAACAATTAATTACTAATCCTAAAAGGAAAAAATACTAATTTCTCACATTTATATAAACCACAATTTGGTAGTATGTCAATTACAAAAAAAAAATCCAATAATCGTATTCAAAGCTATTTATTGCATATGTTTCACCAAATTTTTCCTTTAAGGTATATATTTATTGCATGTGTGATTTACAAATGTGACATTACTAAGGTGTCATCAATATAGAGTTTCTCAGGACTTTTATAAAAAAAGTTTAACTTACTAGAATAATTATGTTAGTGTCATGTACATTAAACCATTGCATAATCATATAAATTTCATTATGATATTTTATATGCACTTTTAAGTCAATATTAGTTTCTAAGTTATTTCATTTTCTAAAATAAAAATTTTATTTTCGAGTTTTTTTATATTCGAAATATATTGTTTCGTTTCATGGGGTTATAAATTTTATTTTCGAGATTTTTTTTTTTTTGACAAATATTATTCTTACAAGTTTCATGTTTATTTGCTCAATTTTTTTTTTTTTTTTGCAAAATATCTTAGTTATATTTCATTTCATACAAATTTTTGCATATATAAATTCAAATTATAATATGAAATATAGCCTTCATATTATTGTTATGATTATTGAGACATAAAGCGTATATTATAGTTCACACACACATACTAATGATTATTGAAATATAAATCATATAATATAATTTGATGCTAATGGTCTCATCAAACACACGTACTAATGGATATTCACGTGACGGATTTTAAATTCGATTTCAAATTGGATTAAATTGTTTTGAGATTACCATTTATTTTGCATTTTCAAATTCAAATCATATTAAATTTCATATTCAAATCTAATCATATAAAATTGCATATTCAAATTCAAATCAAATTAAATTGCATATTCAAATCTAATCATAATAAATTGTTATTTACAAATCAAATTGCAATAAAAACGAGATATTCATGAAAAAATATATTTTCGTGGCAAGAATGATTTTCGTTATTAGTAATTTTCATGGAAATATATATTTTCGCTATTGATAATTAAAACTAAATACAAAATTACGTTATATGATTGAAAAGACATTTGATTTTGAATTCTCATTCATATCTTCTTAATAAATGAGAAACTCATAATTTGAGCACTATATAACATTATATTGCATAATCATTTAATTCATCAATTACGTACACAACATCATTAACACACAAACCCCATTAAATTTAAACAATGTCTATTTTAAATTCTTCTATTATATATTATCATTTTAAACTCATATATTATAAAATTTTCATAAATATCTCACTTCGCGTAAGACGCGGATTAGTACCTAGTTAGATATTATCGTTTAACAAGAATCGATTAGAGCGGTATTATATATGTAATAGGTGAAGTTATATAATATATAAGAATAGATGGGGATAATACGAGGCGAGTGGTCCACTTTACATGGAAATTAAATGGTCCAAAAAGGAGAGGCTGAGAAAATTATATGGTGTGTCTCTATGAGGACCACATTCCTCGATCACGCCATTTATTGAATCAAATCTATATATAATTAGTTTATTTATTGAGATCACGCGTAAATATATCGGGGAAAATAATTGGCAATCTAGCCATAGAACTGTTTTTAAAAAACCCCCACTTTGCCTCTCTCTCTCCCTCCCTCCCTCCCTCATGCACAAACTCAACCCAACGTAGCGACATCATCTTCCCCTCTCGACCGCTCGTCTTCCTCCGCATCTGATATCCGTGACGCCTTCGATCATATCTCTATGATCATGACAAAACCGCCTCATATCCGCCTCCGAGCTTCACCAGATCCTTAACCGCCTCAGGATGTCATGCTCCATCAAAGACTACGTTCGGATGATCGGACATGTCGATGCTGACGACGATGGAAATGTCAATTCTCTCTTGCGGCTCGGCGGCGGAGCCCGTGCCGAACGCCGATGATGCCTCTCTCAAAAGGAGGTGTTTGAAATTGAAAGAGGCGGATGCGGTATCGAATCTGAAAAATGGAGATCGGAAGGATGTAAATGAAGATCTGCTCAGAGAAGTTGCCGATTAATTGGATTTGGTATGCCGGAGATTCTTTCAAAGTGGTAAGGGGGGTGTGAATTAGGAATCGATTTTGATTCCAAATTGTGTAACAAGAAGCTAGTTTATTGGTAAACATTGTTTTAGCACATAACTCTATTGTTTTACGCTAATATATATTTATTAGTGAGTTCTATTATTTTTAGCGCGTTAAATAAATTAATAACATATATAACACACAAATCAAGAAAAATTATTGTCCACGAATATATATATGTTAATATGAAAGTTAGCGTTCAACGAATTAGTCAGTGCACTAAATAAAAACATAGACTTACATCTAGATGTCTATATGATACATTAATACAAAAGTTAACTGGTAACGATTGAGTTACCATGATAAATATAAAGTTGACGATTCATTTAACTGTTTACATGGTATAATAGATATTTTAACATGTACAAAACTATTGTTAGCAATCTAACATGTTTGATATCACGATAACTATAAATTTAGATTTTAATATGAAAGTTAGCGTTCAACGAATTAGTTAGTGCACTAAAACAAAACTTTGATTTACATCTAGATGTCTATATCATACAATAATACAAAAGCTAACATGCAACGATTGAGTTACCATGTTAAATATAAAGTTGGTGATTCATTTAAATGTTTACATAGAACAATAAATAGTTTAACACATGCAAGACCATTGTTAGCAATCTAAAATGTTTAATATCAGGATAATTATAGAATTAGACGTAAATCTAATGTTTATATGTAATATTACAATTGGTAACACGTTATGAAAAAAAATTATAATCCTTTACAATAATAACCACAGTGGCCGATGCCGGCGCCGTTATCGTCACCGGTACCATTGCTATATGGATCTCGTTTAATTGTCATCGGTCAAAATAATATGTTTTGTGTTCAAAATTTTGTCAGATTCATCTATGTTTTGTATTTTTTTTTATTTTTTTGACAGAAATGAAAAAAAAAAAAATATTACTTCTCATCTGAAATCGATAATTCAGTAGCAGCAAAAGGATAAAAAAAAAGAAACCAAAAACATAAATAAGTGGCCCCATAAAACTTTACAATAATGGGCAATTGGCAAATGCTATTGCTCACTATGCTCGTCACCATTTTCTTGAGCATGCACAATACTACTATGGTATATATTCTCTCTCTCTTTTTTTCTTTACTTTAATACGGTATGTTCTCATTTTATACAATTCATGGATCTATATAATGAGGACGCGATTAATGATCCAGAATTTTTTTTTTTTCTCCTTTCTATAGCATTAAACGGTAAATATTGAATATAAAAATATTGTATTGTGTTGTGTTATTTCATATGATGAGAATTACAGAGACATATATAGTAGAACTACATAATTATATAATAAATGAAAGAATCATAGAGAGAAATCATAGGGAATAATTGTAGAGAGTAATCATATGGATCATGATAGATGATTATCTTTAATATGCTCCTCAAGCTCAAGGCGGAGATGAAGTGAAGACGGAAACAATGGTTTGAGATTGAATCTTTGACAAATTTGATAAAGAAGGAAGAAGAAGCATTGCGTTTGAACCATGCAGTTGGACGGATTTACCGTGATGGGAACACTTCAAAGAACTTGTATGTGGAGTATGTGGAGGCTGAATGAAGCATATAGCTTAGGAGAAGTTATTATCGACTTAAACAAATGATCAACTTGGCTTAAAAAAAAAACAAAAACAAAAACGGAGCCGATCATTAGATCATTGTAGCTCAGATTCAGAGGTCCATGATAGACTTGAAGAATGGAAACACTTTGGTTTAAAGAAAAAAAAAATGAGGAATGAAACTCGATAGCTTAGATACTAAAAAAAGAGGAGCACAAAGCTCTAAAAGAAAAAGAAGAAAAACGTGTTTTGAGACAACAATAAGAGCATGAATTGAGTTTGATCGGTGGATCAAAACACAAATACCATGCTCTGATACCATATTGAATATGAATGTGAATTGTGTTATTGATAAATGATGATTTAATGTATATTTATACAAAGACAAAAAGCCATAATTAAAGAGAGAATATATAAACAATAAATAAGATGATTAAGGAGATGATGGAAGATACGATGGAGAATCATATCTATTGAATATAAGAATATTGTATTGTGTTGTGTTATTTCAGATGATGAGAATTACATAGCTATATATAGTAGAGCTACAAAATCATATAATAAATGAGAGAATCATAAAGAGAAATCGTAGGGAATAATTGTAGGGAGTAATCATATGAATCTTGGTAGATGATTATCCTTAATAGTAAATGCATTAGTGTTACCATTATGTCAGATCAAGTGAACCCGACAACAAAACCGATGAACACGGATAGACACAAACGCAAACCGAAACAAAAATCCGATTTATGACACGAATCCGAACCCGACAAACCTGACTCCGAGTGATACGACTTCGATCACGATAGATGCAACTCCGACAACGGCAGATGCGAACCCGAGTCCGATAGATACGATAATTAAAATGGCAATACGAACCTGATCGACGCGATGAATCCGACGATCCGAGGAACCATATGAATCTGATGAACTCGGCCAAATCGACGATCCCGACAAATCTGAACCCGACTGCAATTACGATAAAGACGAACACGATTTCAATGAATTCTTGTGTCACATAACTTTTGTGTTACACTTGCATGGCGTTGAACTCTTGTATTACGGACAACTCTTGTGTTAAACATTTTTGGCGTATGTTCTTTCACACCAAACCGACAATTCAAACCCAACAAACACGATCCCAACGACAATAACAATGTGACAATTCGGTTCAAGTAGGACATGCGGAATTTGAATGCTCCCACTTTAGGGAAGGGGATATTGGAGTAAATATTGTATCTTCTATTACTGGGAAAAATCACGATCATTATATGATTGATATAATAGTTATGACCGAATGATTTAATATTATGATAATTATGTAAATATATGTTAGTTTAGGAAACTAAATACGTAGCCTCGTTCTTATATATGTAAGTCGAATAAATAGTGAACAAATAACTGAAATTTCGCTTCTATTGTCTATTGGTTTCTCGATTTTACGCTTTCTTTTTTTGTTGGCGAATAGCTGTTTTCCATACAAAAAAAAGAGTTGTAAAATCTAATAATACGTAAGTTAGAGTATTTTTTTGTCTTACAAAACATATTAGGATTCTACCCGCTCTAGTTATATAGAAATTGTTTTGAAATTTAAGAAAAAATAAATTAATCTGAATTTTATAATATGTCTAACTAATGATTATATATAGACATGTCAATCCAGATTAACATATCTATTTAACCCGTTTTGCAATAACTAAAATATTATTCGGGTTAACCCGCAAAAACTTATAATCTTGAAAACATAACTCTTTTCTCGTGTCTAATAAAATGAATAAAATATTTTTTCAAACTTTTGTTTTGATATATATTCAAATAAAATATAATTATCATAGTGAAAAATATTGCAAGATCTCGAATATTTTTTTTTTTGAATATGTATGGATTGATTATTATTTAATAATATCATAATAATTAAGAAACTAAATAGTATATAACCTCTTTAATGAGAAATAAATATTTTTCTTATTCTCATCAATAATTTTAAAAGACAATTATATCATTTCCTATTTTTAATTATATTTTTTATTTGTAATGACATTTCATGTAATAACCTACAAAACAAAGTTCATTTTCAAAAATGTCTTCTTAAATAATATTATAGAGATTATGTTTAGCCGAAAACATTCCAAACAATTAATATGCGGGTTAAATTTTCCAATTAGAACATTGTTATTTGAAAAATGGTCTCCGTCCCACGAAATCAAATGACTAATGAAAATATTTTTTTAACATTTGTTAACTTGTTGATAATCTTTCGAGTAAACCATGGTCTAGACCACCGACAGGTTTTTATAAATGCAGCATTTAATGCATCAAGTAATGAAGCTACAGGGGGCTGGATATTGAGGAATGATTTGGGGGAGGCGAAATATTGGGGTTCAGCTTCCTTAGGAAGCGCTACTTCACCACTTGAAGCGGAGGGTAAAGCTTTACTCATGGCTTTTCAAATTAAAGTACAAAAATGATGGGTTATACATCAGTGATTTTCGAAGGAGATTGCCAAGTACTTATCCGAAATTTGAATTGAAGAGACAAAGCCTATGACATACATAACCTGTGCAATGACATCTTGCAATGGTCCTCTATGTTCCAGACTTCTAGTTTTCAGAGTGTCAAAAGAGACTCCAATAAACCTGCTCATTCTTTAGCAAAAATGGGTCGGCCAAATAGTATTTTCTATTCTAGTTGTATCTATCCTCCTTTTTGGTTAACTCCATATTTGTATAAGGACTATGTAACTTCACGTTTAAC
Organism: Eutrema heterophyllum; assembly: GCA_002933915.1. Taxonomy (NCBI): domain Eukaryota; kingdom Viridiplantae; phylum Streptophyta; class Magnoliopsida; order Brassicales; family Brassicaceae; genus Eutrema; species Eutrema heterophyllum. The sequence goes on from PKMM01033390.1 coordinate 464,024, forward strand.
TTAATAAAATTGAATGTTTTCGTCGAACAAAAAAAAAACAGTTGTTAACTTGTTATACCGATTTAATATTCAATATTTTTTTTTTTACGTTACGTTTGTTTCATATTCTGATTATTTTATTTGTCACAGTAACCGCAATATGTATGTTCTACCCAGTATGTTCCAATGCAATTAAAAGTATATGTTACATTTTTTTGGATATTTTCAAGGCTATTATATGTCGAATCTTCTCCGTTTATAATAAACTATCCAAAATAGTACAATAGTCGATTTCTATATATATATACATACACGTATGTACAATGCCGTGCTTAGTGTTTTGGGGGCCTAAGCCTATACATTTGACAATGTGATATTTTTTTAGATTTTAAAAATTTATTATGTAAAATTTGATTGTTTATAAAGTATAATTAACATAGCGGTATGATGAGGAGACCCAACGATATATTATATCAAAATAAATAATAATGATATAAGATTGTGAAAGCTCATTAGATAAACAAGATATCACCATGTAACGGAATAATCCAATAAGATGTCAAATACTCAAATATATTTTGTTTAACCAATTGAGCCGAGTAACCAAAAAAAAAAAAAAGTTGGAGTTCCAAAAAAATTAATATGTGAGAAGGGGCTTGAGGCATTTGCCATATTTTATACGTTGAGCACATGCAGTCCTGCGTACGTATATGTACTGTACTGTTTTGTGTTGGTGTGCATATACGTATATTTAGGTGTCAGTATGACCCGTACCAGTACTCTACCATATATGAAAGATACGTGTGTTTAACATGCGAACTACTATATGAGAATGATGGGACGACCATTATAACAAATTCAGAAAATGTTATTGCAAGTAGTTTTATTGATATGTAATATATATGGTCCCTAAACACATACGATATATATTGACGTTGTCTAGATCTGATCTTACAATAAATATATATCATATTAAGTAATAATAAATATCATATATATATATATATATACTTTAACAACAACAACAACAACAAAAAATGGTTAAAAAAAAAAAAAAAATGGAATATTATTTTCGTAACTAAGAGGTTGTGACCATGCATGTCCATCAATATTAAGAGGAGAGTCTCGACCAGACGTACTCTTTCTCATAAATCACGATCTACAAAAGATTCAATGATCTTTTAATAGAAGATTCAATGATCATTTATAGAGGAGAGTCTCGACCAGACGTACTCAATGTTTTTAACAAGAAAAAGAAAAAGAAAAAAAAAGTCAATGATCTTTTATATGTGTTTTAAGTTAAAGTTTGCTAGTCAAAAGAATTTGTGTGAGACTCGAGTGGGGAATACCGAGAAATATATGTGATTCACCTTAATTTTCATTAAATATAATGATCTATACTTACATGCGTGATTTATATCAATTTTTAATAGTTTACGTAACTATCCAAATATTGCACACGTCGGCAAAAGCAAGCAATTCATTTTAAGCGTTGTGTGTGAGAAGCTCCTTTCGTAATACTTGTTTTATTTCATAAAGGGGTTGATGTCAAAGTTAACTAACCTAGATACAATTAGTTATAAGTTCAGTCAACGACAACAACAACAAAAAAAAAGATTTTTAAAAAAGTTTCCCACCAAACTATATTTCTAATTTAAATATTTGTCTATTTTAATTTGGATTTAAATATTTGTTATTCAGTACGTTTGTTTTTTATATCCAATCCGTCTGAAAAGAAAAATATAAGAAAATGAAAAAGTTAAATGTTTTGTAGTAAATTAAAGTGAATACGAATTTGGCATTTGGTCGCCAAAACCTAATAAATTTGTTATGTAGTGGAACCACCAAAACTTTCATGGAACTTACATCCCACCAAACCAATACCCTTTCTATTTTCATATTTTATTCGTTAATTTACATTGTAAGGCTTGGACTAACTTGATATTACTTTATCCATATCTTAAATAAGTAATATATTTAAGAACTGTATGTTTGGTTCATTGAATCATAGAAAAAAAAATGTATATATCTCATGGCCTATATTCACACTAGGTTAAATCTTGTTATGAGATACTCCTTCCGTTCCATTAAAATGAAAATTTTAGAAAAAAAAATTATTTCACAAATATATATTTTTTAGGTTTTTTATGCATTTTTATTAGTTAATAATGATAAATTGTAAATTTTAAGAAAATTAATTGGAGTTATTGAAATGTTATTGGTTTACGGTTATTGAAATTTGTTAATCACAAAAAATAATGCATTTAATAATCAAAATTAATTTATTTTCTTAATATATGTATTTTTTTAAAAACATATATCTTAATGGAACGGATGGAGTATTAAGTTTATATGGCAAAAAATGAAAAATATGGAAATAAAGAAAGCCTATCCATAAATTAGAAATTGGGAAAAACAATAATCTTGTTGAATTGTGTAATGATCCATATCCATAGTTTTTTTTTTTCTTCTGAATATTGGATGCCTCGATGATTAACAAACCATTTAAGGCGATTTTGACACACAAAAAAAAGAGTAGATAAATAATGGATTTAGACATATGTTTTTCTACAGTTGTCCGATTAATCGGTGTTAAATGGACTTTATATATCCAAGGAGTAGATTTTCAAAAAGTGTATGAAAATGTAACATCCATACCAAACAAATACTGAGGAGGAGACTGTAGATCCTTAGATAGTCGGTGTGATGATAACAATAATTTTAAAATTTGTAATTAGCAGTAGCTCTTTATCGACACGTGTAATTTAATGCTTATTAGTTTATAATAGAGTTATGTAATTGCAAAAAATGCATGTCAACGTTAAAGGAACCGACCAATGAGTTTTCAACACGCCCGTATGTTTACTCCATAGGATAAAAAGAGAGACTGAAAAAAGTGAAAGTCGGACAACAACAAAAAAAGATAGTACTACAAATCATAGTAAGATTTGTGTAACTTTTCGGAACTTCAAATTCTTTATTTCTTTTTCAACTTCAGTTGCATTTAAAGATCTTCGTTCACCTTTGGTTTATAATTTCCACCGTTAATAAATACCACATTCAAAACATAAATCATTCATTCTAAATAGAATTGAACTAGTGACATGCTCTTCATTCTTAATATCATCATATTTACCTATTTCTAGTAAAATGGATAAAATTACTACTCTTCTTATCGCATAAAGGTATTTCTTAAAAAAAGTTCACTTTTAAGGTTGGTCTAACCTCAAATATGAGGTTTAAAAATGTTTGTCTCCAAAAACACAACCTCGAATATAATTTTTAATTTTTTTTTAATATTTTGCATTATAATCCTTATTATTAACATTATTAATATAAATCACAAAATTATAAATAACTATACAACATACTTTAAAATATTAATTAAAATTATAATATAAACATTATAAATAACTTTATAATAAGACATTATATTGTAATATAAAATCACATAAACATAATAAAAAACACACAAACTAAATTATAAATTATTACATTATACCAAATTACTCAACAAAGTTATTTCCGTAATGCTACCACATATATTGATATTTTTATTTTTATTTTAGGTTGTTTATTTTATAAAATTTATAAAGATATTTCTGCAATATTTATGAGATATAAAATTGTAGGGATTGAAATGATAAACATAAAATTTATAAGATTATTTATAAAATATATAATTGGAAAGACTAAAATGCAAATAAAAACATAAAACTTCAAATTTAAAGTTTTGAACGACGAAACCTCAAATTTAAGATTTTGATGTTGATTTTGGAATGCACAAAACCTTTAAAATGAAGATTTGAGGTTGTTTTTGGAGATGCATTACAATAAAAATATGTAATCGATATAGTATAACTTTTTATATACTGTAACAAAGAAGTTTTAGATCTTAGATCCATAAATTGTTTTAGTCCAAACTAAGAGTTGATAATACATGTCTAATTTGTAAAATGCAGACACTCGAAATTATTAACATAGAAGAACAATATATTTTTAATATAATTATTTTGCATTAGAAGAACAATATATTTTTAATATAATTATTTTTATCGATATTATATCCAAAATAAAGTGTATAATTATGGGAATTCAAATCCAAATGATAATATATCAACAACAACTTTGATCAAAAAAAAGAAAAAAACATATCAACACTTGTAGAAATCACTAAGCTATATGTTTAGGTCAAAGTGGCGAAGGTAGCTTGTTAGCTAGAGGGCACGTGAACCCATAAAAAAAATATTCATATTTTAGCGTACAAAATCTCACGATATTTGTTAGATGTGATGGCAAATGTGTTTTCGTGCCGTTAACGAAAATTAGATTTTCAACTCAAAACCAATTGACAAATGAATAGATTGGCTCAAATCTTTTATATATTAACTCAAATCTCTTTTCTACTTTCAATGTGTGATATATTCTTCACATGTGCTCCCTAATTATTCCTAGGTCGAATTTCTCTTTACTTTTTTCCTATTTTCATTTAATTATGTACCCAGTAAAAAAAATCTTCTAAATTCGCTTCAAACTATGTATTGTATGAAGCGCTAAACTTCATGATTTCGACAAACATTTTTTTTTTTGTAAATGCATTTTACGATACGAGCAATTGTGTAGTATAAACTGTGCATGATAACATCAGTGCGTTCATATCTATCGTACCACACCGAATATAGCAAACCCCATTAAACATACACATACTAACCATATTATTAGACCATACATAATTGATCATTTGATTTATGATATGACTGAAAAAAATGCAATAAACCAGATAATATGTGATTGGACAAAACAGGAACGGCAATAGAAGACTCGACGTCCACCTCACCCCACCTACTCACCATCACCCTTTATGGCCCCCACTAGCTCGGCCCATTGGGCTTTTATAGCTAGTAAGAACAAATAATAAACCATATATGTTTCTTTTTATCCGTTCGTTATTCTTTTCACAATATGTGTTGTTTCTTTTTCCCCGCATATACATTGGTTAATAGTTTGACAAAAAGACAATACATTGGTTAATAAACAAAAATATACCAATAATGATATTTATTAAAACGACGGAATTGTATATAGTAGCTCGAATGCATTGACTAAAGTATTATCTTCTCTCGAAATGATATTATGTGATTTAAACCTTTTATGCGTAACCAATAACCATGAACCATCCGATATTAATTAAAAAATCAATTATGAAAAAGTATAGTTGCGTGACGTATTTATGCAATATGGAAAATAAAATTAGATGGAGAAAAGGCAAAAATAAAAGCGGAGAAAGGTTATATATAAAATCGTGATTCAGAGGACACGAGTTTGAGATATTAGAAAGCAAAGATATTACATATTTAATTGGTCAGATTTGGACAAATCATACCATTTAACGATATAGAGAAGAGAACAATAATTTTTTCCACTAATGGGGGGTCATTATAATCAACATAATCCAACTTAGCTTTCCATCACGTGCCACTTTACTTGTACACCACCTCTTCATTAATCGCATTATCACTCATCATCTATCTTGCATAAAAATTATTATTTATGTCCACACATGCCTACACATATACAAAATCTCTTTTTCACAAAGAGTATTATTTTACTGTTTTTTACACATATTAAGGAAACTTAAAAAAAAATATTTGACCCCTAATTAATATACTAAATAAATTTTCTTTTTTTAATTAATACATTAAAACAATAGGATTAAAACTGAATTTTTATTTTAAAAATTTGCATTGAAAATATAAATAGACATTTTTTGTAAAACAAAAACAAAATTTTAAAATGACATTATACGTGAAACGGAGAGAGTATAAAACGTAGGAAGTATTACACGGATTAAACACATAATGATTAATCTTATGGGTAATATGTTTTCGCATCAATATAGATGTGGTACAAAATTTGCTTCAAATAGTTTCAATCAACAAAACAGCTATAGAAAAGAAGACGTACGAGTTATTCAATGTTTTTTATATAGTGTTGCGATATAGAACGGCTTAAGAAACAAAAAAAAAAAAACAGTTTTTTTGGGCAAAAATAACCTTGAAACTATAGCAAATACTAATTTTCAAAAACCAAAATGATTATATCAATAAGATAACCCCGTTTTTTAAACTGTGTTGCGAGTTTGACTTTTTTTAAACAGTTTAAACCGCATCGTACTTTCACCAATCGCTAAAAGTTTTATCTTCACTCACACAACTGAATTTTTGTTCACAATCGGATCTAATATTGCTAAAGAATTTTAAAAAATAATTACAGAGATAATTGATATACAGCAAAGTGCAAGCTAGTTTCAGTACGAAACCCGAGGAGAAATAAGAGAGATTCGCGGGGGAGCCATGCGTGGGATTATTATTCTAATCATATGCTTAAAATTAATAATCAAAGAATCAATGACCTCTAATATCCAATTAACTAAAGGGATTAATAAATTAGTTTCCTTTTTCTGACAACATTAAATAAATCAAAATCGTCGCGTATTACGTGCAAGACAACTCAGCTCCCCACTTATCCATCTGACTCTCCGTCTTTTAAGTTTTTCTCCTAATTACTCTTTTTTTTCTTGTGCAAAGAGTTTTTTCCTAGTTACTCTCTTTCTTCGTTATTACCTAAATTTCCGACCAAAAAGTTAATTTTTAATAAATTGAATCGATTTGAACCAAAAAAATATTTATGAAAAGTTGGAACAAAAAAACTTTATTATATCTTTGTGAATCTAAACTTTTCCTATCAACTTTAGTAAATTAAACATGTTATTAATGTTAATTCTATTATACCTTAATTATTAAATATGTTGATATTTTACACACAAAAAGTATACATAAACGATTTGATTTTTTTTTCAATGTTCTTTTTCCATCAGTTACTTCATCCCATCAATATGTTGTCTGATAGCAATGACATGTCTTCACCAGATCAGCTATAAATTTTGAACCAAAACTCGAAATTATTTGAATCCAACGTCGTAGTGAAGCTAACTCAATTTAAAATCTTGTATCAAAATTTTAGATTAATCTGAACTCGAGAAAATTTTCATCCAATACAATTTTCCAGTTGCTTCATAAATATTTTAGCACATTTTTCTTTATCAACAATAAATCTTCACTCTTTATTGCGAAACAATCTTCATACACCACACAAATTATGTCGATCTGCAACATATTTATATGTGACATTTAATATTTTATTAGATCTTTCATATAAAGGATAAGTATTAGACGAAATTTAAACTACGCAGAAAGACGAATTCTAATTCTAAACTACGCATAATACGTAATCTAAACACCAAGTAATTTTAATACACTACGCATAATACGTGGACGAACTTATTGTTAATTGTTAATACAAATGTAATTTTATTTTGATTACTATTTATTAAGAAAATAACGAAGTAACAATGTAAACACCAAGGTCGGCCACTTTGAAACAAATGAGAACTAAAGTTTCTTACATATTTATTTCATCTACTTTCGAAAAAAACTAATCAAGTGTCAAAATATAACAATGTAACATCGTCATCGTCACCGTTAATCCACTTTCTAACAGAAAACTAATAAAAAAGAAAAGAAAAAAGGAAGGTGTCAAAATGAATATAGAAAGTGAAAGTGGATTAACGGTGACGATGTAATGAAACATGAGATTCAATGAGGAGCAAATACACTGTTTGATCTGTGACATATGTTTATTTAGAGAGGACAGACCTATCGAGTCCATGCTGAGACCAGTGCAAAGCCCATCATACACTGTTCTTTTCAAATTGACAAGTTTACCCTCCGAATACTGCAAATACAACTTTACGAGAAGCTAGGGTACCATCGTCATATCACTAAACTATATTTATTTTTCAACCCAATGTACGTTCGACAAAACCAGAGATAATTTTATTTTAATCCCATTTTACACTCCCGACGAGGTAATTAAAATTTCAAATACTACTTATAATTTTAAAATTAATAATTAGTCACCATTGTGTGTGTGTGTGTCCGTACACTGTAAAAGAGGGTCCCAGATCTGACGGTCGTGATTAAGATGCGACGCTGCACTTTCTTCGTACTTTATTCAAATTTTCAGTAACCATTCTCTCTTTCTTTTACCTTTTATTTTTCTACTCCTTACGCATAAAGCTATACACTTTAAATTATTGGATACTTCCCTCACATACATAACTCTTGCTACAGTTGTTTCAAATATATATAATTCTTCATTAACACTAACCCTTTTGTTAATATTTTTGTTTTCCAGTCATAATTTACATGATTCAGTAGTCACACCAGACAGAATGTTACAATCAAATTTCATTTTAAAACGTAGTCGTGTTTTTGTTATATATGGATATGAAATGGAATTCTTATTAAAGACCGGACACGGTTCGGATACCCTTGAATTTTGGAGTACTTTTTATCCGATCCGATCCTTACAAGTAAAAAAATAAATTACTTATACCCGATCCACAAATATCGGATACCCGGAAAAACGGATATCCTAGCAAAAGTATATGATTCTTTACCTTTACCCGTATATTTATAGATCGTTACTCTTACCCGCATAATGATTTCATATTGGGTTAGGTTGGACTTGAGTTTTAGAGTTCACTAAAAAGTATAATTAGAATTTTATTGTTAATTGAGCGTAATAATTAGGTTTATAGTATTATCAAGTATATACATATATATATATATATATATATATTTATAACGTATTGGTAATGTTATAAAATATAATTAAACGGGTATTCACGGGTCGGTAATAGATCGGGTAACGGGTCGGATAACGAGACGGGTGCTAAAAAAAATTGATACCGTTACCCGACCGGGTAATAGAATTATGATACTTTTACCCAACCTTAAGGTCATGGGTACCCTGTTTCAGAAACGGATTCGAGTCAGGTAATGGGTCGAAGATGAGTAACGGGTCAAAGATGAGTAACGGGTCGAAGACGAGTAACGGATCGAGACGAGTAACGGGTCGAAGTGCCCGGCCTTAATTAAGACAGTAAGAAAAACAAAAATATTACTCTCCAAGTGGTGGGTAAAATAAATAATCATGAAATTATTGTAATTACCTAGGAGATGGTCAGATTCCACATCAAAACATGATTGGACGGTTCTGATGTCATCATAAAATTAACCCTGGCATTCTTCTTACCGTCAGATCATTCATCTCCATTATTTTCTGTTGTGGTCCCCGCAATTTACCCCTCATATCCAGCCGTGCATCGCGTATCATTAGATTCCTTATTCCCATACACCTTACCGCAGGCTATCGTTCACCTCTTCTCGCGAGATATTAAGCGACCCTCCAATTTCTCGTCCCGTTTTCTGCGGCTGCCCCTTCTCTGCTACAGTCGATAAGATAAATCTCCCGCTTTCATTCAATCCAACGGCTGGTATTCGAATGTTATAGGACACGTGTCATGATCGGAATTGACAATCACAATCACCGAAAAGCCTCACATGGAGATGTTTGACCATGGTTAACATTTAACCGAACCAGAGTTGCCTTTTAACTTCATCTCCCCTATCCTTCTCTTCTCTTCTCTTCCCACTCTCTCTCTGCTCCTTTTTTTTCGTCTTCCTCTAACCTTCACATCCATCTTCATTGGTCTCCGTTAATGGCGCCTCAGATCTAATAAACCCTTGGATATATATATAGCTCTTTTCCCAAATAATCTTATCCGGTTGGAGGATCATAATGCATAAGCGATTGGCCTTGTCGTTTCCAGAAGAAGTGCTGGAGCACGTATTCTCGTTTATACAGGTGGACAAGGATAGGAACTCGGTGTCTCTGGTATGCAAGTCATGGTACGAGATCGAGCGGTGGTGCAGGAGGAAAGTGTTCATCGGAAACTGTTACGCGGTGAGGCCGGCGACGGTGATCCGGAGGTTCCCGAAAGTGAGATCCGTAGAGCTGAAGGGAAAACCGCACTTCGCTGACTTTAATTTGGTCCCTGAGGGATGGGGAGGTTACGTGTATCCTTGGATTGAGGCGATGTCGTCGTCGTACGCGTGGCTTGAGGAGATAAGGCTGAAGCGGATGGTGGTGAGCGACGAGTGCTTGGAGCTCATTGCTAAGTCGTTTAAGAATTTCAAGGTTCTCGTGCTTTCTTCCTGCGATGGCTTCTCCACTGATGGTCTTGCTGCTATCGCTGCCAGTTGCAGGTATTCTCATGAAGATTTGTTTCATGTTACCTTGCTTGTCTTAGCTATTGCAATTTCATGTTATATATCTCATCTGGGCAAAAGTTCTCCTGCTGACGTTACTCTGGTCTTTGTGAATTTTGCGATAGATTGTGTTTTTTTTATTAAATCAGATTCTTATTTGTTTTTGGGGCTGAAGTATATCTCTTTTATTCCTGGGTTGGGTTATTCGCTCCATTTGGCCGTTTCTTTTACTTGCTCTTTTTGTGGCCGAGTTTTTTTTTGGTTTTTTTATACCTTATTAGGCAACGTAGTAGTATTCTGTTGCTTTAGCCCCTGTAACTTTTAGCATCTCTCTGGAAAACTAGTGATTTATCATTGTTCTCTTGTTATATAGTTTTGGGAAACTATCCACATTGCATCAAATACATTTTTGAACAGCTACTCCCAGTTATAATTCTTAATCGTTTATCTGGTTGGTTCGAAAGCTTCTGCACATGATTTTCATTCACTGCGATGTTGATGGTCTAGCTTTTATGATATGGGTTAATCGATGCTAATTATATGCAGGAATCTGAAAGAGCTTGATTTGCGTGAGAGTGATGTTGACGATGTTAGCGGGCACTGGCTTAGCCATTTCCCTGATACATACACATCTTTGGTATCACTCAATATCTCTTGCTTAGCCTCTGAGGTCAGTTTCTCTGCGCTGGAAAGATTGGTCCGTAGGTGTCCCAATCTCAAGTCTCTCAAGCTTAACCGAGCTGTTCCTCTTGAAAATTTGGCTACTTTACTTCAAAGAGCACCTCAATTGGAGGAATTGGGCACCGGTGGTTACACTGCTGAAGTCCGTCCAGATGTCTTCTCTCGTTTATCTCTAGCTCTCTCTGGGTGCAACAAGTTGAAGTGCTTATCTGGCTTTTGGGATGCTGTTCCTGCCTATCTTCCTGCCGTTTATTCGCTTTGCAGCCGGCTTACAACTCTGAACCTGAGTTATGCGACTGTCCAGAGCTATGATCTTGTCAAGCTTCTTAGTCAATGTCCTAAATTGCAGCGCCTCTGGGTGAGTTCAGTTTAACATTGGTTCGAAATTTAGTTCATTTTACCTGATGGTAGGAGAAAGTATGTGGTCATAATTTACTACCGTAACAATATGACACAGGTGCTGGACTACATCGAGGATGCTGGTCTTGAGGTGCTTGCTTCAACCTGCAAGGACCTTCGCGAGCTGAGAGTGTTTCCGTCTGAGCCTTTTGTCATGGAGCCAAACGTTGCATTGACAGAACAAGGGCTTGTCTCCGTCTCCATGGGCTGTCCAAAACTTGAGTCCGTTCTCTACTTCTGCCGTCAAATGACCAACGCTGCGTTGGTAACCATTGCTAGGAACCGTCCCAACATGACTCGCTTCCGTTTGTGCATCATTGAGCCAAAAGCCCCTGACTATCTGACTCTAGAGCCACTGGATGTGGGATTTGGAGCCATAGTAGAGCACTGCAAAGATCTCCGGCGCCTCTCCCTATCGGGGCTGTTGACAGACAAGGTTTTTGAATACATTGGGAGATATGCCAAGAAGATGGAAATGCTCTCAGTGGCATTTGCAGGAGACAGTGACTTAGGCATGCATCATGTTTTGTCAGGGTGCGATAGCTTGAGGAAACTAGAGATAAGGGACTGCCCTTTTGGAGACAAGGCGCTTTTGGCCAATGCTTCAAAGCTGGAGACAATGCGATCCCTTTGGATGTCTTCTTGTTCCGTGAGTTTTGGAGCCTGCAAGTTGCTAGGAGAGAAGATGCCAAAGCTCAATGTGGAAGTCATTGATGAACGGGGTCCACCTGACTCGAGACCCGAGAGCTGCCCTGTTGAGAGAGTGTTCATATACCGAACATTGGCTGGTCCTCGGCTTGACATGCCTGGCTTCGTCTGGAACATGGACCAACAACACTCAACCATGAGGTTTTCCAGGCAAATCATCACTACTAACGGATTATAAAACAAATAAACGAGGTACATTTTTTCATCAAATCCTTGTTCATCATCCCATATAAATCGTTCCAGTTTAGGAACATGAGAGAGAGAGAGAGATCGAGCTCGAGCTCGGTCGCCATTAATTTATTTCTGGGCTGCTTCATATAACCACCAAGCTCATGAGCAATGAATAAGTGAAGAGACAGAGAGGGAAAGAGAGATCTTATTAAGAGACCTTTGTTTTTTTTTCCCTTTTTTATATATAAGAATCTATATTGTCTGTTTGTTTGTCTACTTACTGAGAGAGATCCTGGTGGGGTATTATTTTCTTCAGAGGATAAGAGATTTTTTATAAAAGACAAACAAATTGTTGTATCTGCTCTACTTGTTTGGACTCTTTTTTTTATCATTTTCAAATGTTTAATCTATGTCTTTGCCATTTCATCTGTCCAATTAGAGAACAGTGTGAATAGTTGCAGCTTTGTCGATGGAGGATAAAGAGAATTCAAAAATAGAAACAAGAGAATCTTGCTTTGAGTTTAGATCTTTAGGCAACTAACATTTAATTCAATACCTCTTAGTCCTTTTGATGTTTTTTTTCTTATTGAAATGGAAAGAAAATTAGTCTATTCGGGGACATCCGATAAAATTGAAACGATACATAGAAGATTAGCATGGCTTCTGTCCAAAAATGACACGCACAAATCGAGAAATTGTCCAAATTTTACCAACCAAGTGGTGGTCTCCCACTGGTTTAGGGTTGGATATGTGCCTGCCTTGAGACCTGAGTTCGACTCCACTTGGCCACCCAATCTCCAGACCCACTGGTTTAGGGTTGGATATGTGCCTGCCTTGAGACCTGAGTTCGACTCCACTTGGCCACCCAATCTCCAGAGATTTGTAACTGCGTGAAAAGAAAGCTGGACCGAAGGCCCGGTATTACCTCTGAGTTAATTTGCATTACATGGGCCTTCAATTTTTCGGTCAGTTTCCATGATGCATGCCCGATAGAGTAATAACATACATAATTAATACATCATCATTTTTATGTTTTTTTCTTTCTTTTTCTTATCTAAATGGAAGGAAAATTATAAAATTTATACTAAAAATGTAAATTGTTCTTGTGATCCGAGTTAATTTGTATAGATGCCCTAGTCGATTTTTTTACTAGTTCCTCGTTTTTATAACTTAATAATTTGTGATTATAAGATGAACCGTAATTGGTTTAACCTGTTTTAAAACAGCCAGACCATAACCAATTGCAAACATTTAGCTTTAAGTGGACAAGACCTGCAATCTAAACCCAATGGTTTTGCCGGATCACTTTACTTAACAAGCAGAACATCAGAGCCGTATCGTTGGACCAATGACGGCCAAATACAATCAAGAAGAGTTGGCCATTATTCCCAGATTTAGAAACTTATCACTCTGTTTCACGTACCGGGTCTTGTGGAGTTGAGATCCTGCGAGTGTTGTACGAACCACAATGCCCACACTTGTGTCCCAAAATGTGGAACATAGTATTGCTCCCCTTGTTGCAGTCATTACAAAGAATTGCAACCTGCAAACAGTTTCTTGGTCATGTGAATCCATGAACAGACGCTAGAAGATGGATAAAGGAAATCAAACCTGGCAAAAATGTTGGATTTATAGACATTACCTCAAATCTATACTCAACAGGCATCTCTGTTGCGCTTATCTGTGTAAAGAGAATGTCAGGTTGGTCTTTTACCTCATTGAATACACCAAATCAAAAATTTGATTGTTACCTCGTCATCTAATAATTGCCATGAAGAAGACATCTCCAGCATCGACTTAGAACAAATGGGGCAACGGTACCTGAGAGAGAGAGAGAATATTGGCATGCATAAGAAAGCAAAATTTGATGCCGTAAGGAATGACTTAGACAGATGGAGAAGGTTCACTGAAATTCTTACTGTTGTTCTTTGATCATTTGTGTGAAGCAATCCATATGCATAGTATGCCCACATCTCATCACACGTGCGACTTTTACCGAATCAAATAGATACTGCTAGGTTGAGAAAATCATACCAAGTTAAATCAATATGAATCAAATTACCAACAATATTAAGCACCATAGACGGACCACCAAGAAATAATAATTCCACTATGACAAACCTCATAACAGACAGGACAAGAATTCTTTGTGGAGTTCTCAATGCAAGAGTGTTTATCGCGCAAGCCCGTTGCATAACAAGCTCCTACAATATTTACAGGGGAATTTTATAGCTAACATACGAGATAACTAAAACAGGTGTATAACATCCCACCCACACAAGATTCTATAGTTAAAGAAGAAAAGTTTGTAACCAGTTATAGACTTATAGGGGATTAGACATTCAAGAGATTTAGCTACAAGACAGAACATGTATGTGCAACAAATTCAAAGATCCTAATTTACCAAGAAGTAATAGCAATTGTCACTTGTGGAATAGATTCTTATGTTGATAGAGCACAGTTGATATTCTGACACACCACCAATGTATGTGGAAGATTGCTTTAAAGAGGAGGGTAAAACAGAATCCAATACTTGTTAAAGGTACATAACTACATACCACAACTCTGGCAATGAAAGAAATTGTCACGCCCACCAACTCTGAAAATGAGTACCACAAGATTAAAGTTGAGTTCAAACTAAACAAGAGATGATTGTTGTTATATAATATAGAAAAAGTTCTCTACACCTCACCTACAAATTCCACAGTCATCACAATGAAATTGTTCTTTTGAGGTCTGCAAACAATAATAATGGCCAGAAAGAAACAAAAGAGAGTTATAGCAAGAGTAATCTAAAAGAAAAAAAGATAAAAGAAGGAAAGGATCAAAAGCGCACATCGTCGTCAAAGAATTTGCAGATATCACAAAAGTATTCCCCCATATAGACGCCGCAATTGGAGCAAACTTGAGCAACCTGAAAGTTTTATTTTGGATGATTACCCACAAATCTATGAGTTTGCAGAAGAAGAAAAACAAAGCCTTACCTCTTGCTCAGTTTGACATATTGCACAAATAACCTGAAGAAAACAGAAGACAATCCAAAAATTGCTTACGAGATTCAATTGAACACAAGAAAGAAGGAGACTTGAATGAAACCTGTTTGACGTTTTGGCGGACCAAATCATGTCGTTCTTTAGGATCAGATAAAGAATTCTGAAACAACAAGAAAGAAAGCATCTTCTCTCAGCAGAAGAAAGAAAGAGAAGAAAGAACGTTCATAGTTGGCGAACGAACCGCTGCCTCGTTATGGCAATGGCGGCATGGGAAGATCAGATTGCAGCAAGGAGCTCTGATTTTGCAGCGTCTCTTGTAGTGTTCGCAGCTAATAAGACCAAATCAAAAAATGAGAAACCGGAATCAGATATCAAAAACCCATAAAAAAAAATTAAATCACCCGGATTGGAATCTTCCAAAGTCTTTGTCTCTGGGAAAAGTAGAATCTGTATCCATTGAGTGGAGACTATCACTTGCAGCACCACCCATGAGATTGAGAATTGAGGGTTGAGAATTGAGAGATTAGGGCTCAGTAGTGACCACGACGATAAGCACGAACCCAAAAACGGACTCGGACTCGGACTCGGACTCGGACTCGGAGTCAAAGTGGGTACTGTACACGTGTCAATGTCTCATTGGATACATACATCCGGGATCTTTGGACCCGACAAGTGAAGGTAGTTGTTACACGTCTTCCTAACCGATTAGATTCTCTCTCTCAAGATCCCAAAGAAGTCGGAAATAAAGTCAATTGCTAATTCCACATATCTCGCAAACCCCTTCCTCTCTTTTTCCCTTTCCCTTTCCTTTTCTTTTTTGCCACCAATCATCATTCAAAATTAATTATGCAGTTTGCCAATGGAATTGAAAAGAAGAAGAAAAACATAAAAGAGAATTGTGTGCTTCGTTATCGTGATATAAAGTGAGCATGGAGAATGAATCGTATCTTTAAAATAACAATTATTATAGAATTCACAATTTGTCGTCAAATGCAAACATAATCCTATTTTTCTTTACTTTCAACAAATACTATTTTCTCTTCGTTATATCCTTCACTAAAATATAATGTATAAAATATAAGTTGATAACCACTGCTCGACAACTTCTTCTCTTTCTTTCTTCTCCGTCTTCATCTCTAACGCTCAAATCGAGCCCCCCCCGAACACGTGTCTCCGGCGACTCCTCATCCGCGTCGTCTTCTCCACCCACCACAAGCTCAATCTCCCTTCTCATCCATCATGTCTCCTCCACTGCCACAAACCACCGCTTAAACATAGCGTCGCACAAGTTTCCGCCGTTGAGATCCTGAAACGAAATTGAGAAAATGAAATCGAGAAACGAAGTCGAATTCATCTCCTTTAGATCGACCCAAATAAAAGAAGAATGAAATATGGGTGAAGAAGATTACGGGTGAAAAAGATTGATGTTAAAACAAAAAAAAAAGATTACGGGTGAAGAAGAACAACAAAAATGGGTCGGGTCGGGTCTGTATTATTTTGGGTGGGTCTGGTTAAAATTGATTTTAATTTTGTTAATATCGGGTTTGGTTTTTAAACACTAACCGAAACAAATCGTGGTTCGTGTGTAATTAAGTTTAGAACTTGGATTTCGTGGATAAATAGGTTTGGAATTTTGATTGCGTGGAGAAATAAGATTCGAACTTTCAAATGGTGGAGAAATAGAACTAGACTCAAATGATGTGGGATCTGTTATTATATGAAACTTCTATGACGGAAAATAGATGGTTTTCCAATTAATATTTTAAAATAGCATTAAGTCCTCCTTCTAGCGAGGCATTGTGTGAAAACGTTATGGTTATATTTCGATTTCATCATTTATTAGACACATTTCGTCAACTCAAAGATTTAAAGTAACAATGCTAACAAAAATCAAGAAAAACGACTGAGAGTTTTTATTCTTACGTTACTTAGCTTCTCTTGCTTTTTTGGATACTTACATTCTATTCACAATCTTCTATAGAAAAATATCTTCAAACTAATGCATGATTCTGATATATATACATATCTACTTATTTTGTTTTGGTTTGTTTTATATATTTTCCTGTTTTTTTTTTTTTTTTTTTTTCTTTCATGTGATAAACTATCTGATATCATTTCAATCGACCTCCAAATTAGTGTTCTCATTAAAACCATTCACAGAATGTGATAATAGTATTATACGATAGGCAAAAATTAAAACAAAAGGCAATATATATAACTTATGAAATAATTTTTATCCGTTAGAATAGATAACACATCAGTACATCCACTGATTAATTAAGCTGGAAATACAAAGCTAGCTAATTAATCTCTTAGACATGAGCTAATTAAACAAACTATAAATATATATTAGCGATAAATAAGAACATGATACACATTTACGTGTGATCTTTCCATCATTATTTACTATCCAATTATCATACCAATTACCTTTATTAAGGATCGACTAATTTTCTAGTTATGAAATGACTGATACGGCTTGATCAAGGGAACGAGAGAGCCACTTAGGTGAAGCGACATGACTTCGTTGGTCGAACCCACCAGCTTACCACTTACAAAAACAGCAGGAACCGCGTTGGCGCATCCAAGACGGACTAAGGCCTTCTCGATCTCGCGGCAGTCAGGGTCGTTGTCGATCTCGTGGATTGTTGGTTGAACCCTAAGGTCACGGAAAAGGATCTGCACGGCGTAGCAAAGACAACATGAGTTTTTGGTGAAGATCACAACTCCTTTCTCTGATGACATTCTCATCACCTTGTCCATGATCAGATTCTGATCTGACAGGATCCGAAAAGTCGAGGAGTTATGTGTATCTAATAAGCTTATATAGCTTTGATGTATGTTTCTTTGTTCGTTTGAAAACTTGATGGTCTCCTTGGGCTATTTATAGGAAGGCAAGTAGTTGCAAGACTTTGGACTGGTCTTTTTTTCTTTAAACAAGAAAATTATTTATCTTTTAAACATGAAAAAGAAAGAAACAAAAAAAATTCAGATTCCTTCCGAAGAATTAAAGCGGCTTTGCGAGAAGGAAAAAAATACCAATTTTTAAAAATGTTCTATTTGGATGTACAAGTTGCAGAAAAATAATTATGAAATTGATTTATTTTGCAGCTATAGTATTGAAGAAGGCAACGATCATAATTAATTATTAAGCATACGATTCGAGAGGTTTGTACATTGGAATATTTATGTCTGAAAGAAGTGAACAGTATCGTATTAGTGTATTATATATATATATATATATATATTACTGGATCTCAAGGCAAGCGACTGAACGATACGCGCATTGTTTGCGTGCATGCTTTGTCACATTATATGTGTCTGACGCTTTTTATGACGAATCTCATTGATAACGAAAGGTTAAGATTATTAGTTAATCACGCAGCAGTTAGATTAGGTAAGTTTGTTTTGAGCTCGTCGATTATAGAATTTCCAAGAGACCAAGGAAAAGCATGAATACTGTACGTGTTTTTATCCCATAGACTACATACTTAGCTTATGTCGACTTGAACGTCACCGAACGGATACAACAATTTAGAATCATTTTCAAATTTTCGCCAGATTATTATTTTTCACCAACATACTTATCTACTGACTAGACGGTTATTTTTACTAATTACTATAATTCCTCTTTGTTAAAGACGGTTATATTTACTATATATATATATATATATTTTTTTTGTTGCTAAAAATGTAATTAAATATCATTATAAATGAATTGTTTAGGTTTTTCAGGAAGTTTAACCTATGCAATTGGTTTCATGACAAAAAAACATAGAAACAAGGATCAATGCGAAATTCGGTTCATCGACAAATCCGTAAGCTTATGAGCTCACGGTGACACGATGAAGGGACAACGAAAATCCGAGGAGCAAATGAAATCGAGATGAAGCTTTTTCACTAGAAGCCTGAGGAAAACAACGCTAACATGACTCAGATAAATCTTCAATGCCATTGATCGTAGACCGCCCTCAATGTCATCTAATCGAGCCTCATCCAACTCATCCGAGATCTAGCACTGAACGGAACTACGTACACCAACCTAAAAAATCATGGATATTTTACTCACTTTACCAAGATCATTCCATGATGTCAGCTAGCACAGAGCCAAGCTAAACCACGTAACGAAAAGGGGGAATTTCTAATTACCAACCAACTAATAATAGGGTACAAAAAATGCTTACAAACGAAAAGAGAGAATTACTAATGCCGGTTTTACATGTAAGGAAATCCGCTTTTACATAGTACGTGGCTTTTAGGCCAAAACAAAGTCTGGACTGGACAAAAGAAAAGCTCTTCATTATTTTCAAGTCCTTCAGTTTCACATTAAAAGCTGGCAATTCTTTCGGGTGCGAGATCCATTGAATCCTTTACAAAATTGAATCAAATGCATGCGTTGCTCAAATTAATTAGACTATATAGATTGAAAACAAAGATATCACAAAGAAAGAAGACAAAACTTATGCAATCTTGAAACTGTTAAGTCCATTAATTTGTCTCTATAATTTCTATATTTATATATTTTTCTTATTCTTGTATTAGTGTATATTTATATCATTCGGAGACTTTTATGATTAGATATACGGATTGGATAAATAAATAATAGACATGGTTAATTTGATCATTCCGAAATACTGAAGAAGCGAAATTGGGGTTTGTCATTTTGTTTGTTTGTTCATGAGAGCCGGATCTTCTCCCGAGCTAGACCTCGTTTATAGCTCATTGATCGAATGGGGGGGGGGGGGGGGGAAAAAGAAGAAATTATAACCAGATTCGAGAGCTTTCGGTGATTATCTATCCACACTATATATGTAATTACGTAATGTGATTATTCCCATATTAATTGTCCCCTACCACCAACTTGCCTAAAGACAAATATTCTTTGTCTGTCGCACTCATGTTTAATTCTGCCCTTGCACTCTCTCTCTCTCTCTCTCTTCCCAGACGTAACTACATACGTGTAAACGGCCGGCCAAAACATTCTTACAAAATGATCAGTCTTACATTTTTTTAAAATTGAATTATTACATATTACAGACTCAACTAACCGCAAAATTCTGGTCTATATTGTTATGTATGTACTCAGCGACCAAATTTTTGTGATTATAGAAAAAGAACTGCGACAAATGTTTTGTGATAAATATACCATATCGTGAAATATGTTTATATTAATGAAATCTATACTAGTCGATATATAACAATAAAATAGATAGAAAATAAAATTATTCGATAGTGCGACGTGAATTTTCGCACTGACCACATGTTTATTAGTGTTGTTCGATCTATGTTCCGGTGCCTTGTGGGTGAAGCCTTTCAAGTGTATAAGATTCTCCGAAGATAAGGGATCCTATAGTACTCGATCGTCGACGTGTATAATTCCTTCTTGATAATCGTATCTCTTGTATTGTCACTTCATTCGATCTATCATATCATCCCCATATCTCGATCACCTGTTGTTCAATTTATATTCATTCGTTTGTGCAATAATAATAATATCAGTTCAGTAGCGCATTTTAACAAACCACGCATTAATCATATGATTTTAAGATTTGAGTTTACTCTTCACGTGCGTGGAAATTTAACACTAGTGTTACACAGTTTCTTAAAGGTACAATTGTCTTTTCTTCCGTACAATGCAAGTCAAGAAGATACATATAATTATAAAATCACCTCCATGCGAAGGAAGCAAAGCATTTTAATACATCTATGCTTCCTCCCGATTATATGTATATGTATAATATGTGTTTTTAACACATTGATTATTGACATCATATATATGTATATACATACATGTGCGATGGTTGGAACGCTATAACCATATGGCTTTAGCGTCTTTAAGCATCTGTTTGAGCGACCCGTCGACGTGGAACGAGATGATATCTTTGGCTGATCCGATGTACCTTCCTCCGACAAAAACAGCTGGAACGGCCGGGTTTGATGAGCCGAGCGCACGCAGGGCCCGCTCCATTTCACGGCCTTCGGGGTCTTTATCGAGCTCGTGGATCGCCGGACTAGCTCCTAGTTCGTAGAATAGCGTCTTGATGCTATGGCACATACAACATGAGCTCTTTGTGAATATTACTGCTGCTTTCTTCGACGACAAATCTCTTATTTTCTCCATTTGCGATTGATCAAGAGAAGTTAGTAATGAAGTGTTTGTTTTTGGAATGAGAAAGGCTTAGGTTGTGTTGTACATATGCTTGGAATAGCTGTTATTTATAATGGTTATTGTGGAAGATTTTGGATTATTTTATTTTGGGTTTTTTTTGTATAAATATATACTTGATAAATATATAATTGATATATATACCCCACTCGAAATATATATTGTAATTGAAATGCCCCACAAACCAAAATTTCTTAGAAAGAGGCTAAGTTCTTTGTGATATAATTTTGGATAAGAAAAAAAATGCTTACCCTTATGATTTTCTCTGATGGAGACTCCTGTTTTATAAATTTATTTTCGTTGTTTTGTAAATGGACTTATAGTAGAGGTGGGATTAGTTGTCATAATGTGTATTATAATATATAAAAAATTTAACAGAGAGATGACTTATATCACTTTCGGTCCGTGGCTGTAGCATCACATACCCAAAACATTAATTCATAATTATATTTTATCGCCTTTTTACGTGGAAGGCTAATAATTTGCGGTAATGTGCCATGAACAAAAAGGGGACATTGGTGCGTTTTGGTGTTCATTAATATAAGAACGATATTATATAGTTCATTTTGTCATGATTATATTATTAAGCCTAAGTACCTGAAAAAAAAAGACAGCCATTTCGAGACAAAATCATCTCGTATTGGCTCTATACGTGGACGACAAAATCTATCTACAATAATAATTGGTAGATAGATGCATGAATTTTGTAATAGGATTAATTAAATGTGTATATGCATTACGCTCCGTGAGTACATTATAATTAATAAAGGGTTTTATACATTATGGTTCAAATTGGTTACATAATAAAAAGAGTAATAACACAAAATACTATTAAATAATTTGGAAATAAAATGTTTTTTTTTCATCACTATTCTATTATTACTATTCACATTAAAAAGTCTAACTTAACCCTATTTTTTCTAACTATTTTTATTTTGCCATTTTTCTTTCACGAAATACTATTTATGACGGAAATTGAAACAAGAGAAGAAAGGGGGAAAAGAAGAAGAAGAAGAAAAAGAAGAAGAAGAAGAAGAAGTGTCAACGAGGTCGAGGACGGCAGTGACGACGAAAAAGACAGCGACGGTGGCGATGCCGGTGACGATGGTGCCGGCGTCACTCATTGTGGTGGTGTTCAATTTTTTTTTTTTTTTTTTTGGTTTGCTGATTTTTATGTGTTAGTTACGTTGAAGTTAATCAATAACAAAGTTATCCAATAGATTATCAGCATACCTTTGTGATGAGAACAAAGTTAGATAACCAATAACACATAGTTTCTATGATATGATAATCGGATTATCATAATAATTTTTATATTTCCATATTTCACATTTGTCTGCGAAATGATAACTGGATTAACACGAGAATTTATGATATGATAACTGGTTTAATATGACAATTTCATAAAAACGAACATGATAATTGGGTTAGCATGACAATGTTAACGATACTAACTATATGTTAACGATGCTAACAATGATAACTGGTTTAACATGACAATGTTAACGATGCCAACCATATATTTTCTGGTTATGAATAGTGGCTATCGAGTTTTGATGAATAGTAACAACCGCCATTGATGAACAATGTCGCCGGATTCTTCTGTCAGAAAATAATTTCCAGACCAATAACATTTCTGTAACTATTAAAAAAA
Organism: Eutrema heterophyllum; assembly: GCA_002933915.1. NCBI lineage: Eukaryota > Viridiplantae > Streptophyta > Magnoliopsida > Brassicales > Brassicaceae > Eutrema > Eutrema heterophyllum. The sequence continues at coordinate 486,950 of PKMM01033390.1, forward strand.
CAAAAGATATTTTATGTTTTTTCTTTCCTCCCTACCTAATTTCCAAATTATTAACTAATTTTTTTGGTCAACTTATCATATACACTAAATTGACTCTAATAAAAACGAAAAACAGAATAGTTTTAAATTTCAGAAGTGTATATGCAACGAGGAGAAAAAAGCAGAGATTTTGGTGGTGACTGTTGCGTCATCTTTTAGATGAAAAAAATCTAAGATAAGAAGTTTATCCATATCTGACCCCACATCCTTTGTATAATATGTGTGCGTATAAAGGAATAGAAAATCTGTCAATGTATATGTAAATTATTCCATCTATTGTAACGTGTGTGTGTGTAAATGAAGATACTATCCATGGTCGCCTACTTGTATTGTTTCTTCTGTAGCCCATTTAATATCTCAAAACTTTCTTTATAATATATATATATAACCTGGTGGTATATATATATAACCTGGTGGTGGTGGATTTAATACCCCACCCTAGTCCAATACAAATCAAAGTCAGCCCATCAAAATCGGCCCATGAAGCCCTTCTGCGCTGACGTCAGCAATGACATCACGTCCCACTTGTTCGCCCACTAGTCCGGATCTCAGGGGAAAAGAAATCGAGTTTAGCCGCCGAGGAACCTTATAAATAAGGGGAAAGAAAGAGAAAGAGAGGGACTTTTTCTCGGAAAGAGGACCCGTGGGAATTCTAGAGAGAGAATCCAAAAATGGCGACATCAAACAACAAAACCAGACGATCATGAACATGCCGACCATGTCGAATTCATCGACCGTACCGAACATAGAAACAAACCGAGCAACGAACATGATCACGACACGCCGATCTCAATCCCACGAGCTCATAAACGCCGACCTCCCTCCCACATGCTCACAAACGCTGACCTCGCGGAACATTTCGAACTCACCAACATGCCGAACTCACCAACATGCCGAGGAAGACCGAGCTTGATGAGCTCACGACGAGAAACCAAATCGCCGAACCAACTCGCGTGCCGAACCACGAAGCACACGATGCCGACCTCACCCACTCTCACCATCAACGATCTTACTCACCATCTTTGTAACTCGGCAGCCCGCCGAACTCCATCATGTAACCGTGTGAACTACAATCTGGCTTGATCCCCATCCCGGGGTACGTAGGCAGCCCTTCGGGGTTCAGCTATAAAATCAATTCTTCTTCTTCACCGTCTTAGCTCATCGTCGTCGAGACTAGGCCGACCTTCACTTCGATCTAACATCCAACCTTGATGGTCGGACGACCGACCTGGTTCACCGGCCATCTCAACTTATTCTTGTGTGATTATCAGGTTGTACTAAACCCGGCACCAACAATTGGCGCTTGAAGGAGGGGGAATCTTCGACCTTGCGGTTAACAAAAGTTCATATCTACACAACCGAAGCGAACGCCAAGTCTCGACGACATTAACACCAAAGGAGCCACGCGGAACGCTGAGCCCGGCGACGGAGAATAGATCACTGCCTCGATCGTTTAGTCCGAGCTGATTGACAATCAAAATCACTTACCAATCATAGCTCGTCTACCGAGCTCCCGAAAATCCAGGTATCATTTATCGAGAGCTTTATTATTTGAAACTATTATAAAGCTCTCTAAACCCAGACTATGATTTAATGACGTTTGTCTACCGAGCTACGATACACTCTCTTACTGAGCTACATCTCCTACCGAGCTACGCTCCATTATCATGACACTTTTGCCCACCGAGCAACGTTCGGTTATCAAGATACGCTATAAATCGGTTTCGGATTATTCGGCTCTGATTTATTGGTTTTGGATCATCCAGTTTATGTTCGTCATGATCAGATCGGGTTATCATTTCATCGGGTTTAGATCGGATTATCATTTCATCGGTTCAGATCGGATTATCATTTCAACGGTTCAGAACGGATTATCATCTTATCGGTTTCAGATCAGAATTTCAGTTCATCGATTTCGGTTCGGAATTTCAGCTCATCATTTTTCAGAGCTTCAGTTCATCGATCTCGGATTAGAATTTCATTTCATCAGATTATGCTCGTCGGTATTCAGCTCGTCAGCTTCAGATTTAACATCAGATTACTGTACTAAGCCGAACTATCGCATTTCGCCGAACTCGAACAGTTCGTATTATCTTAAGCCGAACTCTTACGTTCGCACGACAGTCGAAATCGACTAAGTAAAATAAGCCGAACTCTCATATGTTCGCAGTTCCCAGGTCATCCGAGCTAAATAAGCCGAGTCTGCCTTGCATACTCCGATTCGATCTGGGAAGTAATAAGCCGAATTCTCAATATTCGCAAATAAGTAAGCCGAACCCCTGCAGTTCGCAAATCCCATATCATCCGAGCTAAATAAGCCGAGTCCGTCTCGCACGCTCTGATTCGATATGGGAAGTAATAAGCCGAATTCTCAATATTCGCAAATAGTAAGCCGAACCCCCGAAGTTCGCAAATCCCAGATCATCCGAGCTAAATAAGCTGAGTCCGTCTCGCGCGCTCCGATTCGATCTGGGAAGTAATAAGCTGAATTCTCAACATTCGCAAATAGTAAGTCGAATCCCCGCATTTCGCAAATCCCAGATCATCCGAGCTAAATAAGCCGAGTCTGTCTCGCACGCTCCGATTCGATATGGGAAGTAAAATAAGCCGAACTCTCATACGTTCGCAGTTCCCAGGTCATCCGAGCTAAATAAGCCGAGTCCGTCTCGCACGCTCCGATTCGATCTGGGAAGTAAAATAAGCCAAACTCTCATACGTTCGCAATTCCCAGATCATCCGAGTTAAAAAAGTCGAGTCCGTCTCGCACACTCCGATTCGATCTGGGAAATAAGCCGATCTCCCAACGATCACCGATCCTGAATGGATTGTAGAACCGAGTTCATCTAACGTACCCCGGCTAAGACCGTAGTATATACGACATCAATCTGGTACGTGGTGGACTCGAGAGGATCGTATCATTTTACGACTTTATGCGGATTAACAAACAATCCCGCTTCCACAAAACCTAAGGCCGAACTCCACAGCTCGCGCCAAAGCCGAACTTTTCAGTTCGCACTACATTCGGATTCGACAAAGTACAATAAGCCGAACTTCAATCGTTCGCAAAACGGATTAAGCCGAGCTACTCGCAGAAACTGCTGAACTCCACCGAGCTCAGCCTCGCATCAAATCAACAAATGTCGACCTTCTCGCTTTTTGCCGAGCTATAGAACTCATGAAGTTCACCGAACTCAAAATTACTTCGCCGACCTCGCTCGCAGGCATCTTCGCCGACCTCGCTCGTAGTCAGGCATCTCGCCGACCACCTCGCAGTCAGACATCGTGCCCACCTCGCTCGTAATCAGGCATCTCGCCGACTTCGCTCGCAGTCAGGCATCTCGCCGACCTCGCTCGCAGTCAGGCATCTCACCGACCTCGCTTGCAGTCAGGCATCTCGCCGACCGCCCTCGCAGTCATGCATCGCGCCGACCTCCCTCGCACTCATGCATCTCGCCGACCTACCTCGCAGTCAGGTATCGCGCCGACCTCGCTCGCAATCAGGCATCTCGCAGTCAGGCATCTCGCCGACCTCAAAAATTCATGATCGAACTATTGACCGAACTTGATTTGCACCGAGTTAGAACTTGACTTGCTTTGTCCGCCGAACTCGACACTTATTCGCCAATGACTCGAGCCTCATGTTATCGTATCACCGACATGCTTTTGGGCTCGGTGAGCACTATAACTCCGTTGTGCTCGTCAACAGCATAACCAGATGATAGATGATGGACTTTCTCTGAAGCTTTAAGAAAAGTACTTTTATATCGGAAGTTTCAAGATTTACTGAAATTCTATTCTTCTATAATGTTTCTTGTCTTTGAAAGAACCTAATTAGTAACTTCAGTTTTTCCGTGGTACAATATAATCCATTTAATATTTCGGCTTATTCTTGTGTGATTATCGGGTTGTGCTAAACCCGGTACCAACATAACCCATTTAATATCTCAAATCTTTCTTTATATATATGTATACTATCTAAACTGTTTTTATTGTCTTATTTTATTTTATTTTTCTTGGTATCGTAGTTAATTTAATTGTTTTTGTCCGCTTAAGATCTATTTATTTGTTTTTTTATAAAATTTTTAAACTTATAGTCACATATGTGTTTGTTTAGTGGATGATATGCATTTTCATATTTTTTTTTTAGTGGTCAATTTTATGTAATTATTTGTTTTTTTTCAGGAGATCGAATATAGTGTTTCATGTACAATTCTAATCCTATTTATTGTGTCAAATATGTTTATGATTCTTAATTCTATTGTTTTTTAAAAAACATTTTGAAAAGTGAAAACGACTTTCATATTTAACCGAAGAGAAATATGTCTGTGAGTCATATCACGAACCTCATTTGAAGGCAACATTTCATAAAAATTGGGTTAGGGATACTTTTAAACTTTTTAAATATAATTGAATTTAAAGATACGTCGGATACAGACGGTTGAATATAAAATTTGGGCTATGGATATTTTTAAACTTTTTAAATATAATTAAATTAATATAAATATTTTGTGTTAATTAATATGTTGAATGTTTAGGTAGACGTTGAGATGACGG
>PKMM01033390.1:491561-598459 GCA_002933915.1 Eutrema heterophyllum
ATATATATATATATATATATATATTCCTCCTTTTCCCCTAAGAATATTGAAATCTAAAAACCATTGATTTATTGAAATTAATTTGGGTTGACATTTGTAAAAAGAAAAAGAAAAGAAGAGCCTTTGGATATGACTGTAGGCAGCCCAGTCGGCCAGTCCTCTGGACACCGGCCGGTTTATAATAATATGCTTACCATGTAATGCTGATAATTTGTATACCATAAAAATGTGTCTTATTTATTCATTATCTAGTTTTACGTTTATGTTTTTTTTACTATATAAATACGCTATAATTTATTCTTTTATGTTATAACCATAACAAGCTAGAATTAAACTTTTTTATCTAATAAAACCAATTTTGAATGTAATTTTTCTTTCTAAACTTTACTCCAACTATTTTTAATTTCATAATTGGGAAATACCAAACCGAAATCAAGACTAATCAAATTTAGGGCCAGATCCGGTCCGTAGAGAAACCGGGATAGGCCACGGCCTATGACCACCAACTTTTCTAGTTTTTCATGGACCACATATATTATTTTAGATTAATAGTTTATAGACCACAAAATTTAAAATTCATGTTTTTAAAAGTTTTTCTTTAAAATATTGTATAAAAAAGAATAAATAAATTTTGTTTTGTTTACTAAGAAATATATTATTTTTACAAAGGATCACATGTTTTTTCGATTCGAACCACCATTTTTATTGGACCATAGCTGTTTACCATTTAGATATTCAGGATGATCAACCAAATTTGGGATATGATCAACCAAAATTGGAATAGTAGTATCAAACTCAAACCCTTATTCTTGTCAAATGTTTTTATTCTTCTGTCATTATACGATATTTGGTTGCCTCACTGTTCATTTAACGTATAAATCATTATAGCGTTATTATATACTATATATTCAAGGTTTGTAGGTAGAGATTTGGTACGATTCATATTTACATAGGAGTACGAAATACTTCAAAACTACATGGATTTTTGTTTGGTTTGATGGGATTTGCCCTTTCCATGAATTTTGTGGCTAAGATGCTAATAGAACCAAAACTACAGTTTAAGACACACTCCACTTGGCCATACGAGAATCGATCTTTACGCATGTAGGAGAAACATATGAACAATTTTCGTATTTTATATGAATTTATTTTGTCTATTCTAATTTTATATTATTTTTAAATATCTTCACCTATAAATAAAGGTAAGATAAATCTTTCCCCACTACCGGAAAGTACATGGTCTCCTCATGTTATTATCTCTTCATCTCTACGTGTTATTTACAAGAAATATCATTGTTTTATAAGACAATTTTTTAGAAATTCATTAAAACATAATTTAGACTAAACATTTATTTTAAAAACATGAGGAGGCATAACCCAAGCGTTGACACTCACACTTGACAGAATAAATGCTGTACATAGCCTCTACTTGTCAAAAATCGAATTTAGAAGCCTTCTTCTGAGTTCTGATTAATCTAAATGGGCCTTATGACACAATAGCCCATTACGTATTAGTTTTTCCTTTTTTTCATTTATTTTCTGTTTTTTCTTCTGTGTTTTTTTTCGCCTTAAACCCTAAATCCCAAACTTGGATTCTTCTCCTTCGATCAAAGGTACGACGAACTTTGGATCTTTCTCTCGCGGAAACCGTTAATTCAAGTGGAACTATTGCGCTATAGGTTTCTCTTTGGAGTGATTTTAATTTCTGGTTATTTTTATAGAAAAGGAATATTGAATTGTTTATCTTTATATATCATTCCCACTTCTCCTTGGATATCTAATTCAGTTTAGTTTGTTTTGGATCTAATTTGTTGTTTTTGTTCTTAACGAATCTGCAATCGTCTTTGATTCTTTCTCTCTGAATCTGGAATGAGCCGCTTCTCGAAACTAGCATAAATTAGTACATGGTGATTCTGGCTTTGTTTGATTTCGTACTGATTTAATTTGTCTAGTGAATCCATCGATTTGTCTAGCTATGTCGTAGCTCGTGTTGAGTGTCTTGTTTCTGTTGCTTATCACCGTTTGTTTGATATGTTTCTGTCACATTTTAATCTCTTCATTTGTTATTTATTGTCTAAAAAATTCACAAGCTTGTGAACCAAACTGATACTAGAATGAGATCATTGTTTTTTTATATTTTTGTGGTTGTTTCTTCATTAACTGTTTTGTGCAGTTTTCCTTGCTCTCTAATTTCATTTGGCTTTTCGCTTCTTCTTTGTATTTTTAGGCTCCTTAAATGGCAGACACTAATGTATCCGAGGAAACCACCATGGATGCTTCTCAGGAGCCACATGAAACAGTCGATGAGATGCTTGCTAGGCACAGGTAACACCACCATTAGATTTTTTTTTTTTAAAAAAAAAAAATTTGTAATGGAAGTATCGATTTTGTTCCCCTTCGGAGGTTTGGCAACGATTTTACCTGATTGATTGAAAGTGTTGTTTGATGATGATGTTGTTTTATCATAGGCAAGAGATCAAACAACTACAGAACAAGGAGACGGAGATGAAAAAGGCAGCTGCAAAAGGAAGCAAAGCTGAACAAAAAGCAAAGAAGAAGCAAGTTGAAGAAGACATTTCCAAACTCTCCACAAAACTTAAGGAGAAACAGTTGAAAGAACTCACGTCACAAGGTTTCAGCAGCGGCAGCAGTAGCAACATCTCCAAGGACGAAACAAATGAGAAAAAAGGAGATATCGACACTTTAGCGAGAGCTATCGTTGGAGTCTCAGTCACTGCTCAGCAAGAACACTCAAAGCCGAGCAAGAGCGTGAAGAGACGCGAGAAGCGAGCTAAGGAAGATGCGGATAGAGAGCAGAGAATCAAAGAGGAACAAAGCAAAGTGACAAGTGATCGTATGGTCGAGAACGAAAAGCTCGAGAAGAAGCTTAAGCCGTTGGGATTAACAATCAGTGAGATAAAGCCAGACGGGCATTGCCTTTACTGAGCTGTTGAGAACCAGCTTGCCAATCGCTCAGGCGGTGCATCTCCTTACACATACAAGAAGCTAAGAGAGATGGCTGCTGCATACATGAGAGAGCACAAAACCGATTTCATCCCGTTTTTCTTATCAGAAACCGAGTCTGAGTCCAAGGTTGGCTCCAATGGCGGATCTGCGGAAGAGCGGTTTGAGAAATACTGCAGAGAAGTTGAGTTAACCGCGGCTTGGGGCAGTCAGTTGGATCGTTAACACATTGCTTGAGGAAACACATAATGGTGTTTTCGGGATCGTTTCCGGATGTTGAAATGGGCAAGGAGTATAAATCCGGCAATGACTCGAGCCTCATGTTATCGTATCACCGGCATGCTTTTGGGCTCGGTGAGCATTATAACTCCGTTGTGCTCGTCAACAGCATAACCGGATGATGGATGATGGACTTTCTCTGAAGCTTTAAGAAAAGTACATTTGTATCAGAAGTTTCAAGATTTACTGAAATTCTATTCTTCTTTAATGTTTCTTGTCTTTGAAAGAACCTAATTAGTAACTTCAGTTTTTCCTTGGTATAACGCGATGCATCATTTATTCTACAGTTCCAGGTTTTCATTACAGAACAAGAATGTAGCAATCTGACGGAGAAAATGACACGAAGATACTTGTTATGACCTTTGGACAATTTTGCGAGCCAATTTGGCACATTTCTAGAGATCTAGAAGAGAATATATCGTACACAAGTTGTTCCAAAAATCAGAAAGAAAAAAAAATGATGATGACGAATCTATGCTCTTATTATTATCACCCATAAGTGTGCTAATTCAATCATGGTGGAAAAAAACGACACATGGCCTTATCACGAATCTGCCAAAGATTCCTCATTTCTGTAAATTTCCAAATCTGGTGTCAGAATCATGCTTTCCTGTTAAATTCTACTGCAAAGATAAAAAAACGCAATGAACATGGATTCTTATCCTCATGAGTCAATGCAACAACAAAGAAGACTCTTCAGAGTTAAGACAAACTCTCACATTCAGATAACTCGAAGTTGTGAATAAAACTTGAAAAAATGGTTTTGATGATAGTGTAAAGCTAAAAGCAAAGATCTTGTGTTTGATCACACACTCACTTGCTCTCTAGACTCCAGGTCACACAAGCAGAAAAGTATCTCAAAGACAATCCTTTTTTTTTCCCTTTCTTGCTTTTCGTTTCTTTTGAGCCTGAAATTTGTGGGGAATCTATTGTTGCTTGAAAAGATAGGCATCTAACTGGATAAACCATAATCCAATCTCCACCTCAGTGGATGCATCAAAAGCAAAAGATATTGCAACAAAAAGGCAACATAGAGTATGCACAATCACACTGTTGCATACATCCTTGGATCCGTGGATCGTTACTAAACCATATGGCATGGATATTTCCATATTTAGAAAAAATAAATTCTCATGAACTGTATACGCCACTTGGTTCTGATATTGAAAACGAAAGAATCTAAGTTCATGCAGTTTTTAGTGAACGCCAAAGGGCACATCACTGGGGAAGGACAAAAGAAGTAAAGTAGTGACAAAGATCTGATTTATGCAATCTTACCCTTCTCCAAACATCTAACCCTATAAATAGGCTAACTCTGTATAACATCAAAGCAAAAACAACCATAAAGTTCCTTGAGTTCCCTCTCACACTAAGTCCTACATCTGTGTTACCTTCCTCATACTATATACATCCAATGGAAAGCATTAGAAGTTTAGTGGCAGACAAACCAGTGGTGATTTTCAGCAAAAGCTCTTGCTGCATGAGCCACTCAATTCAAACACTGATCTCAGGATTTGGGGCAAAGATGACAGTCTACGAGCTTGATCAGTTGTCTAACGGTCAGGAGATTGAGAAGGCATTGGTACAGATGGGGTGTAAGCCCAGTGTACCAGCTGTGTTCATAGGGCAACAGTTAATCGGTGGTGCTAACCAGGTAATGACTCTCCAAGTCAAGAACCAACTAGCCGCATTGCTAAGAAGAGCCGGAGCAATATGGGTTTAAGTCCAAATGCAACTAGGATAGAATAAGATGAGAAGAATATATACTTGTTTTTTTTGCCTTTTTTCGGGTTTCGGGTTTCTACCATGCATGGTTATGTTTTCAACAAGTGCAAGTTTGTAGTCACACAACCCTGGTGCTAAGATCAAGAACTTGTATTCTCGATTACCATACTTGTTATATCAATCCATGTAAGCTGAAAAAAAGTATCAGCAATGCTTATTATTGATAGAGAAACATTTGCTTTTACATTGAGCTCGAAGGATTGTTCAACAAAATGAAAGGCCTTTGTTCATCAGCCTTGAAAATGAAGAAAACAAAAGCAGAGATTTACTCACTTCTTCACTTGTAGATGTAATCATTTAAAACGCCATTAGCATGCTCTAGCGTAGAATGTCTCTGCCAGTTCTCTACTGCTCTAAACACTGTAGCTTTTGCCTCGCGAATCTCTTGAGCCGTGAACTTGTGTTCTATGATTCCCAATGGGCCAGGTTGCAGAACATTGATCACAGTTTCGGCTTCTTGCTCAAGCTGCCTGTAATGATAATCTTAGTATTCCCACACAATACGACGATGTGCTATTGTACAAAAATCTCATGTTCAAGGGAGAATTATTTTTTATGCTCGACCCGTTTCAATCAAGCATCAAAAGGAGATCTTTCCGACGAGATGCAAGCATTAATCAGGCCTACAGTACTAATCGAAGCGTAACAACCCTAGAAACTGAATATCCATATCCATATCCATCAATTATACGAGACAAATCACAGTAACATCTTCATCAATGGAAATAAATTGAAGAGTATCGCAATTCAGAACGAGAAAAGAAGACAATGGACGGAACCTGAAGAGCCCCGAGAAGGGTAAGGCTCTAGCGATCCTGTAAATAGACATCGTCGCCGGAAGGAGATGAAATTGAGAAGCTGCTTGCTTAATGTTCCCAAAGAGATTTTAAACAAAAAAAAAAACAAAAGAGAAAAGCTTCCGGGCACCTCAGAAAGTGTTGACTTTTGACCAGAGATGAAAACTAAAACCAAAAGGAACGACTCCACTGGGGATCGAACCCAGAGTCTCTGGTTTCGTAGACCAGCGCCTTATCCATTGGGCCATGGAGTCATTAATGACCTTGCAATCACTACATTATATTGATTCTAAAACTACGAAGTAAGGCACACCATTGTCCTCACAGCCAAACACGTCTCTTCTTCTAAACGCTAAAGGCTTCCTTATCCGACCAAAACACGCGCCACTCTTGTTGTTCCACCTCTCTAACTCTAAACAATGAATAGCTCGATGACGACGAGTCCAATGGCTCGAGCCTTGGTGCATCTTCAGTCTTCTGTACCGTTAACGTTACGTTCGAGGCAGCCACCGTCAGGGGTATGTCTAGTCTTGTGGCCGCCTTCGCCGTCTCGTAGGACTCGACGACTCGTCTGTATGGCTGTAAGTGATTGTAACCCCACTGTTCGATTATTTCAAAATTTCGAAAATTGTAGATTTTGGGTTCGAATTTGCAATAGAAATTTCATATTTATGTTAATGGCTGATGATTTATCTGTTGGAAATTTCAGGAACCTTACCTCGTTACGAAAATGGAATCTGTTGAGAAGACATGGAAGGAGTTATCGGTATGTGCTTGCAGTTCTTGTTCTTGCGTTAATGGGTTTTTTTTTCTTTTTCAGTGGAAACATCTTCTTTACGAGTTTGGAATTAATTATAGGTAAAACTAGCTGACCCAGATGTTGTTTCAAATCCTTCTGAATACCAAAAACTGGCACAGTCCATGTCGGAGCTTGACGAGGTAAAGCAAATTCTTAGCGGGTGCAAAGTTTGAAACTTTTTCTTGGGTTTCTTAGAATTGACTTCAGTTTGGATTATCCTAGGTTGTATCCGTCTTCAGGAGATTCAAGGACTGTGAGAAGCAGTTACTAGAATCCAAAGGTCCCTTCTCAAGTCTCCTCCTTTCTTTTCTTTTTCTTCAATTTTGTTCCTTGGAGTGTGTTTTGATTGGTTTATTGCTTCAGTTTTGGCGAAAGAGGCTGGAGACGATGAAGATATGGCTGAAATGATAGGAAGTGAAATCAACTCGCTTTCTAAAGAAATTGAGGAGCTTGAAAAACAACTTAAGGTTTAGACTCTTTTATTTCATCTTCTAACTAGGCAATCCCCTTGGGCTTGGTTCCTTAGTTTAGTCGAATGTTGCTGAGTTTAAATATTTGAAGATGCCCCTTGTCCCTCTTGATTCGGATCCTCAAGTTGTAACATTGTGTTTGCTTGTGTCAGATGTTACTTCTTCCTACCGATCCTCTTGATGCCAGAAACACATTGCTCGAAGGTAACTGACTAACTGTAGTGTTGACAAGTAGTAACATTTGTCAAATATTTCTACTTCTGGACGACTAAAGTTTTCGTTCTTTCTACAGTTAGAGCAGGAACTGGTGGAGATGAAGCTGCAATTTGGACTGGTGACCTTGTAGGTACATGCTTTCCTTTATTTCGTCTGCTTTATCTGGTTGTAATTTCCTATTAATCAACGCAATTTGATGGTTATTCACCATTTTGTTTCAATCCTATTCATAAAAATAAAAAACCGTAAAGTGTGATTGATCCTATATTTCATGGCTAAGCAAATGCAGTTACTGAAAGCTTCATATCTTACAGTGAATCAATCTGCTGTGCATTATTCTTTTACTTGCAGGTGCGCATGTATCAGAGGTACAGCGAGCGCAGCTCTTGGAAGTTTTCTCTGGTTTCATGCTCTGAGGTAAAACGCTCTGTTTTCTGGCATTTGAAGGAATGTGTATACAATATTGCAGTAGAGTATAGCAACTTCGAGACATGTGGTCACTTATATAGCTTCTAATCTTCCTACTTTATAAGGCTGAACATGGAGGTTACAAGACGTGTGTGATGGAGATAAAAGGAAATCGTGTCTATAGTAAGCTAAAATACGAATCTGGTGTTCATAGAGTCCAGCGTGTTCCTCAAACGGAAACACAGGGCCGTGTACACACTTCTACAGCAACTGTAGCCATCATGCCAGAGGTAAACTAGATTTCACATATTGCATTTTTTTCCGATAATTTTGAAAACTTAGTAACCAGTCGAAACTGTCATCTTTGCTTTCTCCCTGTTGTTATTATAGGCTGATGAAGTTGAAGTTGTGATTGACCCGAAGGACATTGAACTTACAACTGCAAGATCTGGTGGCGCTGGAGGTCAGGCTAGAAACCGGGATAATATAAAATTCACTCTATGTTTCTCTCGCATTTCAATTGCTAATACACTGAAAAGAGGTCTTGGTGCAGGGCAAAATGTGAACAAGGTGGAGACGGCTATAGATCTATTCCACAAGCCATCAGGTATACGCATTTTCTGTACAGAAGAAAGGACTCAGCTACGAAACAAGGCTCGTGCTTTCCAGCTTCTGCGAGCAAAACTGTAAGCAACATTCAAGGAACTAACTCTCTGCTCCTCTTCCTCTTCAGTCTTTCTTATTGACACGCTGAGGTATTTCTATATATAGGTATGAAATTAAATTAAGGGAACAACAAGAGAAAATAAGGAATGAAAGAAAATCTCAGGTCCACTTTATATTACTATTCCGATAACCTTGTTGATTCAAATTCATCATAAAATAAATAAATATTCATCTTACATTTGCTTTATGTTGATTCTTGCGGAAACAGGTTGGGACTGGAGCTCGTTCAGAAAAGATAAGAACATACAATTATAAGGTAATACACGGATTATTCAGAGCCTTGCTTTGAAAACAGGATGATTTGTGTAATGCTTATGATGTCTGAAAATTACAGGATAGTAGAGTGACTGATCATAGGCTCAAGATGAACTTTCCGCTTACATCATTTCTTGAAGGTGGCTTAGAGGATGCAGTGCAGGTAAAATCCCGACTTTGAACCTTAAAACCTGAACCCTTTTTTTTTTATTGCGTTTTCATATGTGAATCTTAAAGAATAATGTTCCATTCTAATTGCAGGCTTGTGCTGCTTTGGAGCAAAAGGAACTCATGGAAGAACTGTCCGAGTCTGTAGCTGCTTCTGGATAAAATCCTCAAAACCATACTAAAATGAAAATCTTTGAACAGACATCATAATTATAAAATCTCTACTTATATACATATCTAAGCATGTGTATGTATGATTCAATGAACAATATGGGTGAGCATTCCTAATTGGACCAAGCCCAAACTGAAAAACAAAATTTTGAGGTCATTTGAAACTAATATGTTGACAACTTGACATGAGACGCATTACATCAATCAATAACAGATCAACAATGTAGTACATTACATCAATCAATATAGATATCTTTTCTGTCAAGGGGATGGCTGGAGAGAAGAAACCTGCTGAAATTTCAAGACAAACTTATCCTCGAACACACATTCTTTAATCTTAAGGACCTGGAAATAGTTCAAATCTTCTTTCTTCACAAAACCTTTAGACAGAAGCTCAGAGATCACCATGTTCCGTGGTTTGATTCTCTTCTCCAAACTCAGACCCAAGACAAAAGGTTGCATAGCAATGGCACGGGGCTGAAGACCGGCATTGTTTACGAGATAATCCATGGTTCCCTTTATCTTCTCATCCGATATTTTCACACAGTTTGGGAATCTCATGAACGCTGCCACGAAATCCCCTCTGGACCAGCCAAATTGTTGGTACAGCTCAAACTTGTGTTCCACAGCGGATTCACTGACATGAAATAAAACTAACATAGCATGAATGAAATACATCTTTTTCGGATCAAAACCGAAGCTGCAAACTCTGGTTAGGACCTCGTTGAACTTTCTCTCGGAGCAGAAGAACACGAGCGGACCATTTTGGACCAGTGTTTTGATGCTTTGGTCCCGGACTCCAAGATCTCTACAAAGTGAAAGCCGTGTAGCCAAGTACTTTGCAGTGTCCAAAGTGAAAATCCAATATCCGCGTCTCAAACATTTGAGGATATTGTCTTGGTCGACGAGTATGCTCTTGAGGGAATCATAGCAAGGGATCAGCCTGTTGTTCAAGCTAAGGGACAGCGTTGTGGGACAATTTGAGATTAGCTTCGCGGTATCAGAGCTCGATAACCCGATCGAATGGAAAAACATGAGCTTTGGTAAGAGTACTGCCTCTGGGTTCACTATCAGAATACTAGGGAACGATTTGACGACCCTGGTGATTTGTTCATTGGTGAAGCCATTGTTCTTGAGCAGCGTGAGCACAGAGTCTGGCCTATGGGAAGACGACAACTTTACGAATCTGGACTTTGATTTAGCAGATTCCAAGGACAACCCACATGAATTCACAAGATATGATACAGTAAACGATTTCAAAGATGGTCTCTTCTTTTTGGCATCCTCTGTTTTGCTATCTGATACTGAACACAGTCTTCTTCCACTCAGCAGAAACCCTAGCTTACGAGTGGAAGCAGATTCTCCGAAATCAATCGAAACCGAAGATCTGAAGAAAAACCGTCGGCAGTATAACAACCTTGACATGATACAGTTTAAAAACCGTCGGCCAAAATCGATGATAAATCCTCGAGATTTCCTTAGAAATTGGACCCCCTTTCTTGCCCTAATGCATACGCTCTCGAAACAACGAAAAAAAAAAGAGAGACTCACGGAGATGTTGCTTCTGCGCCAATTAGATTTGCTTCCACTAAGCCCTCCCTGTTCTTCAATATCGCATCTTATAATCTAACAGATTGTGGATTCGCGATGGTTCTTCTCGCTGGTGTTCGCAAGCACAGTGAAAGGAGGAGCTTGTAAGCTCAAATGGAGAAAGTTATAAAACTGAATTTCTTTATTTCTGCTTACCTATTGTGATTTACACAGCATTCTTATTTATACAAAAACAGGAGAAACCCTAAAGCTGTCGATCTTATCCAGATCCTAGGTCTTGAAGAACGTTGAATCTGTTGAAGAGGCTAATTGCAGGAATCGGCTCCTCCTTCTCCGTACGCTTCTTTTGTTCTGTAATAATTTTGTCTTCTTGTGCAGGTGAAGATGATCGTTGTACCGTCGAGAAGGAGGATTTTGATGATTTGGGCTTTGATGAATATTGGCCCAACTCCAATGTCTGCAGAAGTTTGGGCTTCCAATGCTTATGGCCTGCATTTGAAGCGTAAGTCTCAATACACAGGTCGTGTCTGAAGACATACAAACAGCCGTTCTTCGGTGAATTGATGATGAGTATATGTCTTACCTCTCTGCTGCTCCTCCTGTTTCGGTTACAAAAAGGAACCTTCTCTCTTTCGATTAATTTGTTGAAACCAATTTTGGCGTAATGGCTTTTGACAATTTTCCGGCAGGTTTTCTAGGTGAAGTCGTTCACCAGAATGACCGGATTATAAATACGTCGACAAAGTTGTAGCATGATATTATATTTACATGTTAAACATCAAAATTTAGAGTGAATGAAAGAATTTGAAGAGTTCAAAATGGGTAGCTTGAGAAGCATAAAACACATCAAAAATTTGGAAGAGAAGATAGTGTGGTTGTCGATGTAAAAGAAACGAAACAAAAGCTAAATCAATATGTTACTCTTACAAGTTAGAACAAATAACCTACGAAACGTCCGAGAATCCGTAAAAAGAAAAAGAAAAAAAGTTACTTGCTAATAGCAAGTCCTCAAAATTCATGTGAAAAATCTTATAATATCCCCGATTTGGATAAATG
Source organism: Eutrema heterophyllum (assembly GCA_002933915.1). Classification (NCBI taxonomy): domain Eukaryota; kingdom Viridiplantae; phylum Streptophyta; class Magnoliopsida; order Brassicales; family Brassicaceae; genus Eutrema; species Eutrema heterophyllum. The sequence continues at coordinate 503,207 of PKMM01033390.1, forward strand.
CTAAACCTTAAATCTTAAACGAACAAAGTATACTCAGCCATATATAATTTGAGCCAATAGCATGACTCTCACGCTCTCGAGAGAATTGATGGATTACCTTTAGTCTCTTTAGACTTTAGATTGCATCAGTTTGGTAGGGATATTTACTTGTAGAAGCTTTTAAGGATGCTTATGCGGTTTGATTTGGTATGTGTTTAGTTTCTTAGTAACGTAATGTTTTTTTTCTTTTCGTGTCAACCCTCTTTATTTTATAATTTTATTCGATTCAGAAAAATATTAAATTGAGAAAATAATAAAAAAAGATTTTTAAAAATTAGAAAAACATGTGTGTAATAGTGAAGTTGGTGAACAATAAAAAGATGTGTACGTGTTCGAGAGCGTGAGAGCACGCATTTAACGTGTTTGACTCTGAAGGTAGTAGATATTTGACTTTGATAGTATGAGAGATTTGCTCGCTGTGAAGACGAAACTACCCATTTACTATATTATTTGGTTGGTCATTATCACACACGAATAGCGGGGTAATTTCGTCAGCTAATGTTCTCAAGCTTGAGTCATCCACTTGTTGTTACCTGTACTTTTTTTTTCTGTAGCGTTGGGAAGATGAGAAAGCTTGTAAAGACGTGAAGTAAATACGAAAAACAAATTATTGTTTTAGTACATTTTAAATCTACAAATACAAACAGTTCTTTTTTTTTGTTTACTTCAAATATGTAAAATCATTGTCGTATTCCTAGCACGTGACATTTCCAAATCGACCCAAGCTCTGCCGCAGAGTCGTGCGACCACTTTCTTACGCGTAAAAGGAGATATCAAATACCTGTTTTGTATATAGAAATTTTTGTCTCTTTACGTTTTTTTTTTAGGGGCCACCATCTCTATACGTTTCATTTTCTTTCAGCTATCTATCGTTTTTCTTCTCTTAATTTATTACTACTACTTATAAAACGAAGTTATCAGCTATCTTAAAAATTAGTTATAAGTTGTTGGAAATGATTTTCGTATGGGAAATTGGTTTTTATCGAGATCTACAAAATACCTCCCGATAAATCATCTTCCGTATTAGCATTACTCGTCCGAAGTCGGATGCAAAAAACCTAACGCTAGACATTGTTAAACGAACATTAAATGTATGACATGACATGTACATCTCTCGAAACCTTAGGAAAAACATCTTGGTAAGTATATTTGTTTTTGTGTATTTAGTGGATGTTGAGACATTATAATTGCTAGCAACAATAATTAAGAAGAATTGAAGATTCAACTGGAAATTTACTTCAAGCTTCGAAATTTGGATCATCAGAAGTATTTCTTAGATTTGGAGATTGCTAGATCATCTGCATGTATTTATATATGTCAACGAAAATATGCAAACCATTTTTTGTTCTAGTGCATATTTTTGTAGGCATACATAAATGCTTAAACATATATATTGACGTGTTTTCCTATGGATATAAGATGAATGTATCAATTTATTCACAACATACTTATTTATGGCTTTGTGATTTAAAGATACAGAAATCTGCTTATAAGTTTTCTGTATGATTATAGATCAACTAAGTCACCACTAATGTCTTGAAAGATCCATTGGAACAAAAAAAAATGGTTTTCAGCCATGGAGTCTCATCAATAAACTATCTACAAGATTCTGCATTATATCAAAGTACAATTGGACAAGGTCTATTCTACTCAACTAATTCTGATTTGCATGTCTAAGATTTTGTTGATGCAAACTGGACCTTTTGCCAATATATCGAATGTTCTATTTATGGTTTTTGTATCTTTCTAAGAACAAGTCTCATTCGCTAAAAAATCAAAGAAACAACAAATTATTTCCAAATCATTTGCAGAAGCAGAGTATCGTAGATTTATGTGGTTGTGATAAATTGATATGAATAACAATTTTTTTTGCAGGAACTGAGAGTCCCTTTGGCTAAGTTAACTCTTATTTTTTTGTGTGATAATATTGTTGTCATGTATATTGCTAATAATCAAGTTTTTCGTGAACACACTGAGCATCGGGTTCGTAAAAGACTAGTTGCATGATTTGTGTTTTTGATTAACTAAGGAGAATGAGATTTAATATACTCATAGCTAGGTATCTTTACACTTTACGAAGTTTAGTCTACAAGACTACAATCATACGTCGTACAGAAATATATGATAAGTGCTTATATGTGTTTCATAATCTTTCAGTTTTCAACACTTGTGTGTTCTTTTTGAGCCAGAAGCTAATAAAAAAAACTAGTAATTGAACATCGATATCGAGAAAACATCCTCAAACCACAATCGTATAGTTTGGTATTGTATAAAGCGAGTTGGTTAGAAAATATGAAGAGAAATTAAAGTGAGAAAGCGCGAGTTTAAAACACACGCCGGAAATTGTATATATATAGTTTACAATTTCAGACCACCAGCACACACAGCTAGTGGGACGTAAGCTAAGAGATTTATCTTAAGAGTCATAAAAAAATAAAATAAAAGCGAAGATCATTTTTTATGTATAATTTTACTTTTTTTTTGTTTTTTTAATGTTTTTTACACGTAGGGAGGAAAAGATGGAAATAAATTAAAATAAAAAGGAAAAAACCGCGGCTGCCCTATACCAAAACCCGGGAGATTCTACGTTTTTTTGTTTTTATTGTTTTTTTTTTGGTTTGCTGAATTGATTTGTCCAGCGAAAGAGATCGAAACACATTTGATCCTTCATATTGTGTGGAAAACGGAAATCCCAATTCTGCTCTTATTCGATCTTCGATTGAATTTGTTGATTCTGCGGAATTGAACAAATATTCCAGTTTCTGGGTTTGTTCTACTTTGTCTCTTGTGTTAGCTTTGGGTCCTGATCGGATTTCTAATTCGATCAAGCTAGGGCAAATCTTTTACTGCTTCGTGGATCGGTAGCCTAGAGTTTTGGGTTACGGGTGTGACGGAGGATTTGGGGCTGATTCCAGCGCTCGATGCAATGTTAGAAAGGGGCTAGGGTTAAGGCTAGGTTTTTGGTGTTGAAGTAATTTCATTGAAATGGAGGAGTCTGAACTTGAAGAAGGAGAGGCTTGCTCTTACAATATTACTAACGATTATGTTGGAAGCATAGACCCCGATAACGATCTCTCTTACATTGTAAGACCACCTTCTCACCTAATCTAAGGACTGATCTTTTTCCTCAGAACTGGCTTCATGATTCCTGTTTAAGTGCTAATGTTGCAGTGCCTAGTCTCTTTAGATTGCATCACTTCCGTTGGGGTATTTACTGGTATAGCTTTTAAAGGATGTGTTTATTTGGTATGTGTTTTAATTGTTATGGACCTTTTGTTTGGTAATTTCTCTACGATTCAACTGCAACGCGTTGATTAGCAGTTTCGTAGATTGGTCAAGTTGTTATACTATTCAAGGCTTATCTACCTTCCATTTGGACCTCTTTAGTTTGCGATTGCCGCGTGTTTAGTTTTTATTCGATGGAACTTGTACAGATTATCTATGGACAAGTTTCAACCATCGGTTACAGTTTTACTTGATAACTTTCCTTTGAGGTTTTAAAATGCTAATCTGATTCGCTTCAGTTGTATCGTTTCGTAAAAGCATCCACTTCTCAGAGTCTAGAATTCGTTATTTTGGGAACTAATCAATATTTGGGTTCTTGACTTTTTTTTATTTTCTCTTGTTTATTTTGAAGGACGAGAAGCTTCAAAACATCCTTGGACACTTCCAGAAAGACTTCGAGGGAGATTTTTCAGCTGAGAATCTTGGTATGTTGATGTGTGGCAGCAACTATTCTTCTTCGTTGGTCCACAAAGTGTGAAACTAGTCCTTTGAATTTGATTACAGGGGCGAAATTTGGTGGCTATGGCTCTTTCTTACCAACTTATCAACGTTCCCCTGTTTGGTCTTATCCAAAGACACCAGCAAAACCTCAGAGTTCTGCAGGGACTAGATCTCCGAACATCTTACTAGGGGAGGTATATCTTTTCGTTTCTTTTTTCTTCTGCGGTTTGCTCGTTGTAAATGCTATAATGCTTAATCTCTTACCTTTTTTTCTTCTCTCAGTCCCAGAGTGGTAATGCAGCTTCGTCTAGTGTTCCTAAAAAGGCAAAATCTGGGCTTGCTTCCTCTAGAATTCCGAAAAAATCAATGAAATCCAAGAAACCCAATTCCAGTTCCAGACAGGAATCTGCAACCAAGAAACCTGGTGTCTTCAGTAAACAGAACTCTCTGAAGCTTCGGATAAAGATGGGATCAGATAGTTTATCTACAGAAAAGAATGCTGCTGCGATATACAGTGGCCTCGGACTTGATGTGTCGCCTTCTTTGTCATTAGATAATAATAGTCTTTCAGGTAGTGAAGGGATGAATGGGGAACCTCATGGTTACTCTCCGTTGGAGTCTCCCACCAGTATTCTTAATGTGAGACTTTCCGTTGTTTTGTTTCGATATACTGAAACAGTCTCTTTTGTTTTAAGATGCTTATCGTGTTAATACATTCTTTTATGCAGGTAATGACTTCCCTTCCTGTGGATCATTGTCAGTTGCTATCTCCTCTCTCTGATGATCTGATTCGATTCATCGAAAGGGAAAAACCCGAAAAGGGATATAAGTATACATCTCCGTCTAGGCTTTTCATTGAGAGTTCTTCTGCTATGGCAAACGGTTTGGAACCTCAGAATGCTGGAGAGAAACCATCAGTTGAGAAGAAAAGAAATATGTTGGAGAGGAACAACTTTTCTGCAGAGACAAATGTCCGCAGCAAGAAGGGCCTCCCAGATGGAACTGATGCCACCGTCAAGGAGCCAACAGAAACAAACACATCATATCCTACTGCGGCGGAGAAAGAAACAGCCAGAAGTAAATTATTTGATGCATCCAAGGAAAACTACAATGGCGCTGTTAGGGGGGAAATGGTGGGTGATGTCGAGAGAAGATTGTGGGGTCTAACTCGTCATAAAGATCTTGGGCCGCATCATGAGAATCCAAAGACTAGTTCAGCTGGAAGTGTTCGGGAAGATAAAAAGACTAGATTTGGTGATGATGATGCTTCAGGATACTCGAGGAAAGTTGGCAAATACAACGGAAGCAAAGCTTCTGATACAGTAAAAAAGGAATTGAGTGCGTCAAAGGTAAAAAGTGGTCACAAGTTTAAGGAGCAGAAAAGCTCTGTTGTTTATGAGACAAAGATGAATGGTCAAGCTGAGAAGAAGGAAGTGGTAGCCTTGAAACCACAAAATGATGCCAAAAAAGCTGAGGAAACTTACAAAGACTTTTTTGGCGACATAGAGGACTCTGAAGAAGAAGAGGAACAGAATTGTTCGGTGGAAGTAAAAGATTTTCCGAGGTCAGAAAAGGGACTTCCGGCCTTAGAAGATATGCCTGAAAAGTCGAGTGTCCCACTGGCAGAATCCCCAAATGTTGGTCCTGGACCCATATTGAGCAAACTCGGTTCCGATACTTCTCTTCCCAAAGCGAATCCTGTGATCATACAAGAACATTGGGTTGCTTGTGACAAGTGTGGAAAGTGGCGGCTTCTACCTTTTGGCGTCTACCCAGAAGACCTTCCTGAGAAATGGATGTGCACAATGCTTAATTGGCTGTAAGTTTTATCTTAGTTCTCTTTTATTGGTCATATTATTTTGTCGGCGTGATATATTGGGTAATTGGCATAATGTGTGTTTGATTCTCTCTATTTTTGGTCCTATTTTTTCCGGCATGATGACTTAAGAGAACTTGATTCTCTTTGTGATAATGTGTGTGTTTTAGGCCTGGAGTGAACTATTGCAATGTTCCTGAAGACGAAACAACGAAAGCTCTGTATGCGATGTATCAGATCCCTGCACCTGACAGCCAAGCTCCAATGCAGAGTAATCTCAGTGGCCTTAAGCCTCAGTTTAATCAGGGGGATGATAACACAAAAAAGAAGAAGAAGGGTTTAAAAAAGATAGACAATGGATTGGAGAAAGAAGTTTCTCGATCTGGAGAAACTAACAAGAAGACCATCCTAACATCAACAAGAAATGGAATCATTCACAATTCGCATGGACTTAGTGACTTGGCCGACGATGAGAGGCAAAAACATAAACAGAAAGAGAAAGGAAAAGCACTGGATCACCACTCTGATGTGTCGAGGAGCTTGAAGGTGAATAACAAAAGGAATGCAGATCTAGAGAGTTCTATGCTGGCCAAGAAAATGAAGATTGAAAGTTTTCTGTTTCCTGATGAATCTGAGTACGGAAATGGACGTCCTACCTCGAGTAGTGGTGTCCCTGCCACGTCAGCAGAGAAAAAGCCCAAGCCTCGAGTCTCCTCTAAAATGCCAAAAGTGGAAGGAGGAGCTTCAGACACGGGAAATAGCAATAGCACAGGGGGCAGTAAAAAGAGGAAACTTAAAGAAAGCCATGGTTCTCGCAGTGAGAACGAAAACCATGAACGAAAGAAACCTCGAGTTCTTAAAGAAGAAAAGGAACCTAGTTTTACTCATGGCAATGGGAAGTCGGAAAAGAAAAACAGAAGTCATTCGAAAAGAGAGTATGGACATGTTCAGAACTTAATTGCGGCCACCTCAAGTTCTTCTAAGATTTCAGATTCTCATAAACCCAGAAACAGCTCCCACGAAGCTAAATGTTCGCCTGTTGAGTCGGTGTCGTCCTCACCTATGAGGATTTCCAACCCCGAGAAAAGTGCATCTGCGAGAAAGAAGAAAGAAGAATCTTATGATGCTAACGTCTTTGCAGCAGGTAGTTCGAGAAGATTCTCAGATGGTGAAGGTGAAGATGATGGTGGGAGTGATAGATCGCAAACGCGGACAAAGGACAAACATGGATCCCATGAGTCTTCCGTGCTTGATGTTTGGGATAATAAAGAATCTTTGAAAGCCAAAGAGCGCGCTGAACCTTCTCTGGATGCGAACTTTGAGAATGGTGGCCACAAGGATTTACCGCGAAAACTGGATCATATTCATGGTGAAGGAAAACATTCTACCGATCATCATCGACGTAGCAATGATTCTTTGGCGAAGAAGTCAGGAAAAGGCTCATCTTCTCGGTCCAAAGACAAGAGCCAAAGCATTAGGTCTGATTCACGGGACGGTCCGAGACATATTGAAAAGAAGATATACGATGGTAGTCCTGACAGTAGAGTAGATATGGTCGTGCGACCAAACATTCCAAAGCCTTATGACGTCGAAAGAATATCAGAAAGGAGTAATAAAGCAGATTTAGCTTCTCCATCACGGCCCCCATCTAGAAGTGTCCAAGGGGATTCCTCTATATTTTCTGCGCGTAAGAAAGTCGATAAATGCGGCACATCAGCTGGGAGTAATAGTATTCAAGCTGATGATGTGGGAAAGGCAACAGTCCAAATAAGAAATAAAAACAAGCCTTCTCCAAGTCCCTTGCGAAAGGAAGTAACATCTGCGCAAGCCGCCCAAAATATTATAAAAGAAGCTAAAGACTTGAAACATACAGCTGACCGTCTCAAGGTTTTTCTTATAATTCAGTTGTAGTGTAATTATCTCTTTCCATTATGTATTCTCTTCTCATGGTCTTGCTTTTTTTGTTGCTGCAGAATTCTGTATCAAACCTTGAGCACATTGAGCTTTACTTCCAGGCTTGCCTCAAGTTTCTTCATGGTGCTTTTCTCTTGGAAATGAGCAGCAACGAGAGTGCTAGACAAGGAGAGACAATGCTCCAATCTATGAAGATTTATAGTAGCACAGCGAATCTTTGCGGGTAATTTGAATTGTGAGGAAAAAGGAAAAACGTCGTTTCATTCCTTCTTTCCCATTTGTAAGCATGTAAAACCTCTTTTTTTCATAATAGATTTTGTGCCCATGAGTATGAGAAGTCTAAAGATATGGGAGCTGCTGCTCTGGCTTACAAATGCATGGAGGCCGCGTATATGAGAGTGGTTAATTCCTCTTACACCAGTGCCAATAGATATCGAAATGAATTGCAAACTTCGTTGCAAATGGTTCCTCCAGGTAAGCTAGTCAGAGATAGCCACATTCCTGGCAATGTTTTGAAATTCTTTCACGTTGTAATCTTCTTGTCACTTCCTTGTAGGTGAGTCTCCTTCCTCTTCTGCCTCGGATGTTGATAACGTGAACCATCCAGCAGCAGCAGACAAAGTTGGCATCTCAAGGGGCATCAGTTCTCCTTTAGTTGCTGGAAACCACGTCATTTCTGCGCAAAACCGCTCTAATATTTTACGTCTACTTCAATTTGTAAGTGTATTAATGCCTCTGGCAAGTTCACTTTGCCACCAGCTATTCGAGTTTGTTAATTTCATGGAAAGTGATATGTTTCGTAGCTTTGCAACGTGGATACTCTTTAGACTTTGGCCAAAGTGTGATTAATCTCAGCTACTCTCTACTGTTTGTAGGCTCAGGACGTAAATCTGGCTATGGATGCCTCCAGGAAATCACGTTTGGCATTGGCGGCTTCTATTGAAAACTTGGGGGAGGCCCAACAACAAGGAGAGGGTATTCTATCCATTAAAAGCACCCTTGATTATAACTTCCAAGACTTGGAGGGGTTGCTACGTTTAGTGAAGCTTGCGATGAAGGCCAATAACCGGTGAAAGTCGGCTAAAATGAAGCAACTTATTTGTGGAAACTGAGAAGAATAGGCCAAATTCTGATGGTGAAAAGAATCCTCTGTTGCCTTGCGGCTCTGCGTCCATTTCCATTAACAAAACGGCATTTTGAGCATTTGTTTTGGATCCCATAATCATTTGTACAAATCCAAGAAGAGTAATGCTGACAACAGAGTCTGCTATGAAGAGGTTTCTGGTAAACCAAGGAAGGAACTTGACATTTGACTTCTTCAGATGCTTCTCTTATTCTACCGAGGAACAATTCACAAAGGCAACATAATAACAAGCTTCTTTCCCCAACTAATTATCCAAGAACCATGTATGGATTATACAGAGCAACCAAGGTGTAACTTCTGGTACTGGATTTTCTATTTCTCCATCTCAAGACAGGGAAAGTCCTTCTCCCAGTATAAGGTCAGTATATCCTTTGCCATTGGATACATCAGTTATTATGTTTGGTTATACAAGCTCTGGGCTAAACCTAATTAGAATGTTTTTTCTGCAGATTGTAAACTGTTCTCATTCTAAATAAGCCATTTAGGGTATTACAAAGAAAGAAAATAATAAAATTACAAAGAGTTTGGAGTAATAGTAGCTTTTCCTGTAGTGGTGGTGGTAGGTTTTCAGTTTTAGGAGGTAAGAAAGAGTTAACAACATCTATTCATTTACATATTTTTTTAGTTATATTATATTGACTCAAAAACACAAATCTGAAGTTCCGTTGTTGCTCTTTCTCTTGGCAGTGTTGTCTTTGTAGATAAGAAAGTAAAAGTTACAAATAGAGTTTTGCCGTCTTTCTCTGTCGGAGGAGCTTTCTGAGGGTTGCCGACAACTTCACGATCTGAGTTTCAGGTGCAGTTTTCCGGCAAAGTTTTGAAACAGGCTTTGGTTCCTCCTCTCTTGTAGCTTAACCAATATGTTTGTTTTTGACTGAAAATCCTCAACTCATGAGTGTATGTATTGCCTTCTCTGGTTTGAATGGCCTTAATGTATAAACTGTACATTGTTCATCAAAGATGATGGAAATCTTAATACAAACATACCATAAAAGTGAGAATATTACTGTCCTGATTGTACACTATCTTACTTGTTTGTTACTAACAAGCGTTACAACTTACAAGATAATTTAGCTTCTTTTGTTTTCTTTCTCTTCCTTGGTTTCGAAACCTCCAAAATCCAGCGCGTAATAGTCTAAGAAAAGAGAATAGGACAAAAAAAAAAAAAACTTAGCAATGTGTGTAATTAAATCCAACACAAAGATTGGTGCAGCAACTATATCACCAATAATCTCTGCAAGAGCAAGATCCGTCTCTAAAGTGGTGAAATCTATTACAATCTCTTACAACAATCTCTCTTCCATATAGCTTCGAGATCATCTTCATCACAAGATGACAATCTCCACAGATTCTTAGGTTCTTGATGATCCTCACCGGAGTTCCAGGTCTCGTCTTCATCAAACAAAAGGCAATCGCCAGTTTCTCACTGTGGTAAGACAAAGCCATCATTCTACCTTCCTCGTCAAGATCAAGTAAAACCTCCTTAGTATCCGAAACATATCCAGCTTCTCTCAGCCTCTGCATTATCTCATCGAGCATAGCGTAAATCCTTTCGCTCTCGTCTTGAGACTCGTCTCCTGCAACAAACTCGTGAATCACGCCATCTACTTCAACAGAGCTGCATCCCGGAACTTTCTTAATACCTTTTACCTGTAGAAAGAATCTGTAGTTAGTTCAGAAACTTTTCAACAGTTTTGGCAAAGAGTTTAAAAGAGGGAATCGTTTTGTATTGCCTCCATTTCGTGCCTGATACGCTTAACTTCCATCCACCTCCCTGTTTTGGCATAGACGTTTGACAGAAGCACATAGGCTCCGCTGTTCATGGGATCTAGCTCGATGAGTCGCTCGAGGGCAGCTTCACAAGTCTTGATATCCCCAAGCATTCTCGATCCGCTTAAAAGAGACCCCCAGATGAGTACATCAGGCTCCATAGGCATAGACGCTATAAAGCTCTCCGCTTCTTCGATTAAACCAGCTCTTCCGTAGAGATCAACCATACATCCATAATGCTGGATTGATGGCGTGATACCGAATTTCTCAATCATCATTGCAAAGTATGACTTTCCTTGGTCTATTAGACATCGATGTACACAAGCACCGAGAACGCCCACGAATGTCACTGCGTTTGGGTTTATGTTATTAGTAGTCGTCATCTCAGAGAAGAGTTGGAAGCACTCTTCTGTGAGGCCGTACATTGCTAAGCAGCATATCATAGCACTGTAGGCTTTAACGTCTTTCTTGTATCCCAAGTCATTGAAAACCCGTTTTGCTCTCTGGAGACTTCCACATTTGGCGTACATATCAATGAGAGCTGTGCCTAAGACAATGTCAATCTCCACTTTGTATTTGTGGATGTAAGCATGAACCCATTTCCCTTGCTCGAGCGCGCCCAATCGTCCGCAGGCAGAGAGCAGAGTGGACATTGTAAACTCGTTGGGTCTGACGAGAACTTGGTTTGCTTTAGGTGATTGCATCTCTCGGAACAAATGAAGCGCTTCTCTGTATCTCCCGCACATAACGTACCCGCTTATCAAGCAGCTCCACGAAATAACGTTTCTTTCAGGCATTTCGTCGAACAGTCTCCGGGCAGCATCGATGAACCCGGCTTTAGCGTAGGCGTTAACCACCGAGTTCCAGGCCGGTAAATCCTTAAAGACAGAGTGATGGAAGACTCGGTGAGCAGAGCCCAAGTCGCCACAAGAAGAATACATATTGAGCAGAGAAGTGCGGACAAAGGGGTCAGTGTGAAGCCCAAAAAGAAGAATCTGAGCATGGGTTCGTTGTCCAAGAGGAAGATGAGCGGGATGGTGAAAATAAGGGAGAAGAAACGGGAAAGTATGAAAATCGGGGCTGACGCAATGGCGGCGCATACGGAGGTAGACTGAGATGGGAGAATATGGTCCTTTGGCACGAATGATGATGTTCCATAGGAAAGACTCAAGCTGTAGATGACGAATATGAAATATCGGATTTGTATAACATATTATTATTGCCTTACTCGTTATTCCCATTTTCTCCATCTCATCACAAATCGTCCTTCCTATTAGTTTAAAACTTTAAATTAAGATAGCTTCAAGTTGATAAGAAGAAACTAAGGTCGATTTTGTATACAAAGTGGTTTTCCATTTAGATAAAGGGAATATCGGTCCACATCAACTAGGTCTTTCTTCTTAATCCGAGGTGTGATGGGTTAAATGATTAGAAGAACGACTTTGAAAATACCAAAAAAAAAAATGAACGTTAATAAAATGCTAACATTTCACCAAAATAGTTTGTGAGGTTATCAAGTATCAACCATGATATTAAATATGGTGGTCGCTCATTTGAAAGCAATGATGTATCTCACCATTTCAATTTGTTTTACGAGAACTGGGCCTATCTGATATCTACAAGGCCCAGCCCAATGAGATTATGGCCTATACATATATATATATATATATAACAAGTGAAAAAAAAAAAAGGAGCTTAAAGTTTACTGGGCCAATCTAGAAGCCCATAAAGCTCAATTAACTCACGTGCACAACTAACGAGTCATCATCTTCCGAGCATAGGCTACTATGTCCGACATCCTTTTTTTTACCATTTCTCAATTTGACGGAAACAAAAGGGTTTCGTATCGTGCCTTGCCTTGAGAGAGATGGAGGAAGAGTTGCTCTCCTCCGTGCCTTGCTCTTCCCTCGCCGTCGAGTCAGTTCTCCGCGTTTCCACGGTGATAACTTGTATCCAATTTCGAGAATTTGCTATCACGTTTGCGTATATAGCTACATGTCTGAGATATTCAGGTTTTGTTCATGCTCAGGCCGGTGGATTATATGGGTTTTGCGCCGGACCTCGTGACGCTCGTAGAATGGGTATTGAGATAATAGCTCTCTATCTAAGATTTGAATTTTTGTTCTGTGCTTTGTGAGTTAAGTTGCTGATTTGCTTCGCCAGGTTTAAGCGGCGTATCTCAGGCTTCCTATGTGGTAAACGAATCTCTCTCGCTCTCTTTTTCTGCTTGCGGAGAATCAGAGCGATTGTCTCATATCAATTGGATTCTCAATATTTTGTAGGCAAAATCCATTGGCAGAATCGGGTTTCAATGCGGTAATCTGCCTCTCTCTCTCCCTTTTTTTATTTTTTGTTTCTATTGTTTTACATAGCACATTAATCGTCAGCGACTATGGAATTTTCGTTATGAATAATGGGGTTTGGGATACTCTTCTTGTCACTAGAATGCTGTATATGCTTCTTGTTTTTGAAAATCATGATGCTCTCTGTTGGTTGCCAACTAAAATAATCCAGACACTTTCATTCTAAGTTTTCGGATTAGTTCGCTTAAATTGTTTCTCAGTTTCATGTATAGCATACTTGGTGGTGGAGATATAACTTACTCCTAAATTCTTGGATTAGTGATTGCTTCTCATATATAGATTTGGTATAGGCATCAATGGTCTGATAGACCCATTGTTTCTGTTTTCCTTTCAGGTATTGTAAGTGGTGTTTTCACTATGACCCACTGTGGGCTTCAACGATATCGAGGCAAGAATGATTGGGTTAGGTCCAAAGATATCTTTTTGTATATGCTTTGAACAGAGACTTGACAGTCTTATCATCTGATCCAGTAGTAAATCTTGATTAGTTGGATGGACCTTTCAGGTGAATGCTTTGGTCGGAGGAGCTGTGGCAGGAGCAGCTGTTGCTATTGGGACAAGAAACTGGATCGGCACGGCTGGGCTCGTGTCTGCTTTTAGTGTTTTAGCTAATTGCACCAGGACTGATCTGAAACAACACTAAGGTGAATTTAGAACACTGTTTCTACCAGTTTTGCAATTAACTCGAGTGTTTGCTCCTCGGATTCCTTCTGATGCATCCACATTCGCCGGACAACAATCTTATATGTCTGTTCACAGCTGTTGCTTGCAGGTCTCAGACAAGACCATTCATCAAGACACCGTGTCTTGGAATTGGAACGTGGGAGATCATACCGGACTTTCTGGTTCACACATAAATTTAGTTGGCTCGGTTTTCTATACACCACAATTTTGGTCTTATCTTTGTATTGATGATATTTACTAAAATGAAAGTGAAACACAAAAAGTCCGTCCAACCCAAAACCTCATTTGCATCAGTGGTGATTGATAGGCCATTAGTAGTGGGGAAATGTATAATGTTTTTGCTTGGTAATCAAACATCAAAACTGATACTGCTAAATCAAATTTTAAGAGCTATGTTGTTTTCATTTCCAACCTATTTAAATTAGAAAGCCCATTTTGAACTGGATAAATATAAGTGTTTTATCACTCGTATTTCCAATTTTCAATTTTGATGCTGGTGTTTTTGCAATAATCTAAAATTTTAAAACTTGAATTTTCGTTGTAAACAATAATGAAATAGAATATTGAATTTGTTTACAACTAAAAGAGAAGGAAAAAAACAATTCACAAAATAGAATTTACATATGCTTGGTCCAGAAAATAATTTACATTTAAGGTTGAGATGCCAAAAAAAAAGAAAAAAAAAGAAGAAGATACGTGTAGGTGTCCAAAAATGTAATATCATTCGCTGTGTCTTTATATATATAGTGATAACATAAAACCCTAATTCCAGTCTTTGCCGCTCTTCCTCTCTCCGCCGTCTGCCCCCAGAAATCGACAGACGACGATGGTATTTCGATTCACGCCTTTTGCAGCTCTCATTCCCACTTTTCCTTGGATTTTTAATTCAGTTTAGTTTGTTTTGGATCTATGTGTTGTTTTCGTTCTTAACGAATCTGCAATCGTCTTTGATTCTTTCTCTCCGAATCTGGAACGAGCCGCTTCTCGAAACTAGCATAAATTAGTACATGGTGATTCTGGCTTTGTTTGATTTCGTACTGATTTGTCTAGTGAATCCATCGATTTGTCTAGCTATGTTGTACTGCTCGTGTTGAGTGTCTTGTTTCTGTTGCTTATCACCCTTTGTTTGATCTGTTTCTGTCACATTTTAATCTCTTCATTTGTTATTTATTGTCTAAAAAATTCACAAGCTTGTGAACCAAACTGATACTAGAATGAGATCATTGTTTTTTGTTTTTGTGGTTGTTTCTTCGTTAACTGTTTTGTTCAGTTTTCCTTGCTCTTTAATTTCATTTGGCTTTTCGCTTCTTCTTTGTATTTTTAGGCTCCTCAAATAGCAGACACTAATGTATCCGAGGAAACCACCATGGATGCTTCTCAGGAGCCACATGAAACAGTCGATGAGATGCTTGCTAGGCACAGGTAACACCACCATTAGATTTTTTTTAAAAAATTTTGTAATGAAAGTATCTATTTTGTCCCCTTTCGGTGGTTTGGCAACGATTTTACCTGATTGATTGAAAGTGTTGTTTGATGATGATGTTGTTTTATCATAGGCAAGAGATCAAACAACTACAGAACAAGGAGACGGAGATGAAAAAGGCAGCTGCAAAAGGAAGCAAAGCTGAACAAAAAGCAAAGAAGAAGCAAGTTGAAGAAGACATTTCCAAACTCTCCACAAAACTTAAGGAGAAACAGTTGAAAGAACTCGCGTCAATAGGTTTCAGCAGCGGCAGCAGTAGCAACATCTCCAAGGACGAAACAAATGAGAAAAAAGGAGATATCGACACTTTAGTGAGAGCCATCGCTGGAGTCTCAGTCACTGCTCAGCAAGAACACTCAAAGCCGAGCAAGAGCGTGAAGAGACGCGAGAAGCGAGCTAAGGAAGATGCGGATAGAGAGCAGAGAATCAAAGAGGAACAAGGCAAAGTGACAAGTGATCGTATGGTCGAGAACGAAAAGCTCGAGAAGAAGCTTAAGCCGTTGGGATTAACAATCAGTGAGATAAAGCCAGACGGGCATTGCCTTTACCGAGCTGTTGAGAACCAGCTTGCCAATCGCTCAGGCGGTGCATCTCCTTACACATACCAGAAGCTAAGAGAGATGGCTGCTGCATACATGAGAGAGCACAAAACCGATTTCATCCCGTTTATCTTATCAGAAACCGAGTCTGAGTCCGAGGTTGGCTCCAATGGCGGATCTGCGGAAGAGCGGTTTGAGAAATACTGCAGAGAAGTCGAGTCAACCGCGGCTTGGGGCAGTCAGTTGGAGCTAGGAGCGTTAACACATTGCTTGAGGAAACACGTAATTGTGTTTTCGGGATCGTTTCCGGATGTTGAAATGGGCAAGGAGTATAAATCCGGCAATGACTCGAGCCTCATGTTATCATATCACCTGCATGCTTTTGGGCTCGGTGAGCATTATAACTCCGTTGTGCTCGTCAACAGCATAACCGGATGACGGAGGAAGAGTTGCTCTCCGCCGTGCCTTGCTCTTAATGATGTATATGCTTATCTCTAACTCCGTTTTACATAGCACATTAATCGTCAGCGACTATGGAATTTTCGTTATGAAATTATGGGGTTAGAGATACTCTTCTTGTCACTAGAATGCTGTATATGCTTCTTGATTTTGAAAATCATGATGCTCTCTGTTGGTTGCCAACTAAAATAATGCAGTTACTTTAATTCTAAGTTTTCGGATTAGTTCGCTTAAATTGTTTCTCAGTTTCATGTATGGCATACACTGTTTCTACCAGTTTTGTACACGTTCGTTTCTACCAGTTTTGCTCTTAACATTACTTTTCTTAACTCGAGTGTTTGCTCCTCGGATTCCTTCTGATGCATCCACATTCGCCGGACAACAATCTTATATGTTTGTTCACAGCTGTTGCTTGCAGGTCTCAGACAAGACCATTCATCAAGACACTGTGTCTTAGAATTGGAACGTGGGAGATCATACCGGACTCTCTGGTTCACACATAAATTTAGTTGGCTCGGTTTTCTATACACCACAATTTTGGTCTTATCTTTGTATTGATGATATTTACTAAAATAAAAGTGAAAATAAAAAGTCCGTCCAACCCAAAACCTCCTTTGCATCAGTGGTGATTGATAGGCCATTAGTAGTGGGAAAATGTATAATGTTTTTGCTTTGTAATCAAACATCAAAACTGATTCTGCTAAATCAAATTTTAATAGCTATGTTGTTTTCATTTCCAACCTATTTAAATTAGAAAGCCCATTTTGAACTGGATAAATATAAGTGTTTTATCACTCGTATTTCCAATTTTCAATTTTGATGCCGGTGTTTTTGCAATAATCTAAAATTTTAAAACTTGAATTTTCGTTGTAAACAATAATGAAAAAAGTATTGAATTTGTTTAAAACTAAAAGAGAAGGCTCGGTGCACTTAACGCTGAAATACTCTATTTGGTCTCAAGTTATTCCGAAATATTCTTCCCCTGATAATCAGTTTTTTTTTTTTTTTTTTTTTTTTTAATTTGAAAAAGTGATCAAAAACCCAAAAAACTAATCAAAATCTATATAATTACAGATTCAACAACGATTTGGATCGGTATCCGGTGGAATCGGGTTGGATCTAACTATTATTTTATTTGTCATTTCTTACATTCGAAAACTCCCGATCTCCTTCGTCTAGACGTCTTCCTCAACGGCTTTTATCCGTGAAATACTAGGACAACTAAGGCGGGCGAAGCTCATCTTTGTGATAGTCGAAAGCTCGGGCCGAAGTCGCGATTCCGTCGAAAGTAGCAGTAGCAGTCGAATCGAAGTCGTGATTCCGTCGAAACCCTAGATAAATATGCATCGGCTGAATTGGTGAAATTAAACCCAAAATTGAAACAGAAATTGAAACCCTATGTTCTGATGGATTGTTGTTGTAAAATTTCATCTTTATTCTTTTTCTTCTTCTTCTTCTCCTTCTCCTCATCAGCAATGCCGCCCCGTACGAAGACAACGAAAAAAGCATGAAGACTGGAAAACCCGTTCCCAACGGTTCTCCTCCTTTGCCTTTACCGAAACTGCGTGAAGCAGTAATGAGTCGCTACGAGCCAGTGAAAAAAGGGAAAGGAGTAGAAACATGAGAGGAGTCTTTGCATTCACATGATACAGAGTCTGATGCGGAGACTCATGAGACTCAACGACACCAAGCCGATTCCCTAGTGAAGCGTCGTTTTCCTAATGTATCGGTATGTCTCTCGAAACCCTGATGTTGTTTTGGTTTTAAATATATGTAATAGTGGGACAACTGAGTATAGTTGGGACAACTGAGTAAAATTGGGATAACTGAGTAAAATTGGGACAACTGAGTATTCACTACAACAAAACATACCGATTTCCGACGGGAAAAAATCGGTCGGAAATTCCCGACCGATTTTTGATGAAATACCGAGGAAAAAAAATCCTGTCTTGAATTGGTCGGAAATTGCCGACCACTTTTTAGTCGTCGGAAATCAGTCGGAAGTCCGACTAATTTCCGACGATATAGAGACCGATTTAATATTGTCGGAAATCGGTCGGGAATTCTGATTTAATATTTTTTACAAACAGAAAATACACGTGTTGCTATACATTTAAAACATGTGTTCTCACCCCGTCGGTAATCTCAAATGGTAAAAAATTGTGGTTTCGAAACCTCAAATGGTAAAAATTTGATTACATTTATGATTGCTAGGGTTAGATATGATATATTGAAAGAATTCACTGTTAAAATATCTTAATAATCACTCTTTTTGAGCTTTTAATCAAAACCCGACAAGAAATCGATAAGTGTGAGTATAAGTTATATGTATCGTTATGAAAGGTTACACTCGTTTTCGAATCGATTCATATAAATCGTCATATGATCCATTTTATGTTTACCTATTAAGTTAGTTGTTAGGAAATAAGATTAGTAGATGTTTCTTAAACCCTATATGGTTTTTAAATTTAGCATTGCATACCTAAACCTGACCAATTTTCGACGGGATTTATAAATGATATTTTTACACTTAGCATTTTTCGGAAAATCTTCATATATGGTCCGAAATTGGTCGGAAATCCCGACCAATTTCCGACGGGATTTATAAATGATATTTTTACACTTAGCATTTTACACTTGGCATTTTACACTTAGCATTTTGGAAAATCTTCATATATGGTCGGAAATTGATCGGAAATCCCGACCAATTTCCGACGGGATTTATAAATGATATTTTTACACTTAGCATTTTACACTTAACATTTTTCGGAAAATCTTTCTATATGGTCGGAAATTGGTCGGAAATCCCGACCAATTTCCGACGGGATTTATAAATGAGTGCCGCCGTCTTCCCTCACCATGTAAGCTTCTTTCAAATTGATTTTGTTAAATTTGTTAGGTTTGTTAGATTTGTTAGATTTGTTAGATTTTAGGTTAGATTGTTGGTTAAATATCAAAGATTATGTTGGTAGATAATGTTTGGATTAGGTTGTGTTGAAGTTGAATGGTTGTAGATTTTGTGTTTGAATATTTTAGAAAACATTCATGAAAAAAAATTTGAAAATATTTTTGTGTTAATTCAAAAATATTTTTATGTATTTCACAAGTGATTTTTTTTTTTTTAAGAATAGTAGAACATTTTTTTTGCATTTTACAAGTGATTTTAAATATTTATACAAGTGATTTTAAATGATTTTTTTTTCATTTTACTTCTGATTTTAAATTTTATAAGTGATTTTAATTTTTTTTAAAATAGTAGTACATTTTTTGTATTTTACAAGTGATTTTTTAAATTTTAATGATATATAAAACGTTTTTGGCAATAAAAAACAAATTCAGAATTTTCATAATTGTTTTCTGCTTTTTGGTAATATTTTTAGTATTTTCTACATTTGTTATAATTTTAACAACTAACAAATTTTGCGTTTTTTTTTCTAGGTCATACGAGGGTTTCGATAACATTTGCCGCGGTGGTTCGTCTCGAGGCACGCAACCACATCAACATAGCGGTTCTCCAACAGGGACCCCTAGTCCAAGACAAAGTCTGGGGCTTTCTCATGTCCCGGGGCGGGACTTCCACATCGCTGGCATGTCGGATTGGATGAAAGTGGAAGAAGGGGAAACTCGGGAACAGGATCGGCGGGAAATTAATTTTAATATTTTTGTAATTTGGAAACAAATTTATTTTATTTCAAAACTATTATTAAATAATCACAATATAATTTCAAAACAATTATTATATTTAATTTTAATTTTTTTTTTCAAATTATTAATTTAATTTAATTTGACAAAAATCATTATTTTTAAAGAATTTTTAAAATACAATTTTTTTAAATACCCGTCGGGAATTGGTCGGGAATTGGTCAGAAATTCGCCGGTGGGAAATCGGTCGGGAAATGTCCGACGACTATTACCATCGGGAATTGGTCGGTATTTTAGTCCCATCGGTAAATCGTCGGGAATTCCCCGACTACTTATATCTGTCGGAATCCGGTCGGGAATAATGGTAGTCGGGAATCTGTCGGATATTCTCGGTGGTAATAGTCGGACATTCCCGATGGTAATATTTGGACATTCCTAGTTTCATTCCCGTCCGATTTTCGACCGTTTTTTGATTTCCGACGCGATTGTCCCGACGAGACAAATCTGTCGGAAATTCGTCTTAAAACCCGTTTCCTGACGGTTTCCCGACCGATATGGCCGTCGGGAATCGGCTGATTTCTTGTAGTGATTGGAACTTCTAATGCAGTCGAGCTCTGATGAGGATGAAGAGAACATTGAGGAGGAGGAGAACATTGAGAAGGAGGAGGAGGAGGAGGATGTTCTTTCCACCATCTTGAGGTGATATGTTGAGAAAGCAGTGAATACGTTAAAAGAACTGCTAAATGAAAGCGAGTTGAGGTGGTTCAAAACGCACCCTCAGTTCAATCACTTCTTCCACATGTACTTGGAGGGTTGCCATAAATCTTATCTTATTGGTCGGGAATTCCGACTGATTTCCGACGACTAAAAAGTGAGGAGGAATAACCCAAGCGTTGAAGAAGATAAGATTTATGGTTGGGAATTCCGACTGATTTCCGACGACTAAAAAGTGAGGAGGAATAACCCAAGTGTTGAAGCATCATGTTCAGTGAGGAGAAATTTTGCTCTAAATTTTCGAAAATTCAACATGAGTTTCGAAAAAAACTTGACGAGCATGAATTTACAACTAAATTTCAAAACTTTGTACCGAAATTGATCAAAAAAATTGCTCCCTTTCCTCCGAAAATTTTATTAAAATTTCCAGAAAACAAAACCGTATGAGCAATAATATGAATCTGAATTTCTAGAAACTTAAACATGTTTTTCTCTAGACAATTACCCAAAAAAACTAGATATAAACATGCATAATCCAGATCTAACTTCAAAATTTAAACCACAAGTTCCAAAATACTGATCTAGACAAAAAAACTTAGAGAAAAAACCAGATTCAATAATCTCAATTTTTCACAATTAATAAATCCGAATTTATTCATAAAATAACATGATTATCAAACAGAAACTGAACATGATTCTCTTCTACCAATTGTTGGAATTATTTTAAACAATCCACTAAAGCATGACAGTCTCTGAATAATAAGAACAGAAGCGGAACCGTACCTTTTGGATCCATGGCGTAGGTTCTGAATTTGGGAATGGTTCTTCCAAAGCAAACCCTGAATAGCTTCAGGTCTCTGTTGATGGGATACAAAGAATTTTCTATATTTCTGATTAGGGTTGCCATGAGAACCATAACCTTCTATTTATATAGAAACAATTTCTAATTCGGCCCTTCATCAAATTAGAAATTACTGAATGTATCCTCACATTAAATTTCCATAACACTTATGCCCCATAATCATTAACTTTATTCCAAAGTGACCACTTAAAATTTGACTAACTAAAATAATGGTCCTAACACATCGATTAATACACAATGACCCCAAAATAGATCTGATATGGACGACGATTTATATGACATCTCTTATATGCATAAATTCACATGCGTTGCTCAAGTTTTGTGGACCATGGATTTTGGTCGCCAAATTTTAGATATTTGTAGAACTCTTTCTTATAAGATCTTGGTCTCCTTATAATCGAAGAGAGAAATAGATAAAAACACTCGGATTGCCTCCTTTAAATATTTCACAATTTTTCACTTAATTTAATGATGCTATGGTGGTTTGGAGGTTATCAATAACAATTTCATTCTCTGTTCAAAAGTTGGATGCTATCTATATTATTACAATAAAGATTGGTTAACCTACTCGGTAGTTTGCTTGAATGGTTCTTCTTTGATCTCCTTTCTAACACAATCGAATCTTAAACCCGATTTTTCAAAACTCAAATGCAAGATGGATTCATATTCCTTTAAAACAACAATTTAGTCAATGTCATAGACTCTTAGTAACATCGATATCGCGATTGTTGTTAGAGGAGAATTTATCATTCCCCGGTTTAGCCCGGTCCGAGTTAAAATCAGCCCAACAATCGACTTTAAAGCCCATCAGAACCAACTTACGAAATAAAAGGAAGATTTTTTTTTATTTGATAAAGGCCAAGAAGAAATGAAGTTAACATTTTCCCGATGAAACAAAGAAAAAAAGATTATCATTTTCCCAATGGGATTAGGAAAAGGAAACCATCCCGTTTTGGATCGACCTCAAGACTTATAAATAGGGGAGCTCTTCATTCAGAATAATCATCCAACAATTTAGACAGAGATCTACAACTTTCTTTGTAACAAAACTACGTTTTGGCTTGATCCCTTTAAGGGTACGTAGGCAGCCTTCACAGGCACAGCTATGATTCTAATAAAAAGAATTCTCCTAAACCCTAAACTGAATTCGCCGATCTAAAAGAGGTGCGAATTCTGGTTCTTACAATTGGCGCTAGAAGGAGGGGGTAAGAAAATTGAGGGTTTATGGAGAATTATTTTAAAACCCTAGAAATCCGACAAAGTCTCCGACTCTTCGTCATGTTCAACAATTCTCCAATCACCAAACATGAAGCCGTGAACGCCAACACGTCACGTCATCACCACGGAGGGACGAGATCACCTTCACGAACTGCACCTATACGACCTCACTTGCATGGCAAGCAATGTGACGTGCATGACGAAGCCAATCATGACAACACACCAAGACGTTTACTACCGAACTCAACACATCGAAGATGTCAATCATGCCAAAAACAAACCGAGCTCATGATCATGTAGAAGAGATCACGAGCTCACCGAGACGAACCACGATCACGGCAAAGGACGTGCCGAGCATGGAGACTTGCCGAACTGCCGAGCATGGAGACGTGCCGAACATGAGATCACTCACTGAACTCGTAGAACACGCCGAGCTCGCCGAGGCGCGCTTACCGAACCCGATGATCTCAAACTCAACGTGACAAACTCACCAAGAAACCTCACGAGCTCACTTGCCAAGCATGAAGACCACCATGACCAGAGAAGATGTAACTTGCATGCCAAGCAACATGCATGCAGACAATGAAGCACACGACGCTGACCTCACTCACTCTCACCCCGACCTGCGATAACACCGAACTGGCGAAGAAAAGTAGAGATTCATAAAAAAAAAAGCGTTCACCGATATCGTCATTTATCGATCGTAGCTCGCCTACCGAGCTCTCTAAAATTCAGGTACTCCTTATCAAAAATTTTACTTTATTATTCGAATATATTTTCTATTCAAATTCAATCACAGGGTCCGTCCCTCTAAACCGAACTCAGTCAGTTCGCCGAACTCATACAGTTCGTATCATCAAGCCGAACTCAAGCAGTTCGCCTACCTCCCAATCGAACATATCGCCTACTTCGCAGGAAGGCAGTTTGTGGTCGTAGTTCGTCGATCCGACAGTAAGGCAGTTCGTGGTCGCAGTTCGTCGGTCTAACAGTTAGGTAGCTCGGTCGCAGCTTACTCATCGCGCAGTCACAGTTCGCCGACCTCACAGCTCCGCCTAACTCATGACCACAACTCACCGACCTCATGCTCGCCAAGCTCACGATCGCAGTTCTCCGACTGCGCAGCTCGCCGACCTCGCAATGTGGCAACTCGTAATCGTAACTCACCGATCTAACAATTGGGCAGCTCGCCGACCTCGCAGTCTCGCACGAACTATCGAAACCGAACTCAAAATAAAAGCCGAGGCCGACCTCGCACCTAACTAACAAACGCCGAGCTCAGCCTCGAGCTCAATCTCGCGTCTTTAGTCATTTTTTGCAGGAACAAAGCCGAGCAACATCTGGTCTGCAAAGGAAGTTCGATCATTAAAGAACACAAGTCTGAACAATCAAGACAAGATGTTGATTTCAACTCTAACCGGGCTAAAAAATTCTCCATGAACTTCGCCGAACTCAAAAACTCCTTCGCCGAACTGAGGGGGGGGACTAATTGTTAGAGGGGAATTTAGCACTCCCCCGTTTAGCCCGGTCCGAGTTAAAATCAGCCCAACAATCGACTTCAAAGCCCATCAGAACCAACTTACGAAATAAAAGGAAGATTTCCTTTTATTTGATAAAGGCCAAGAAGAAAGGAATTAGGAAACAAGGAAAAAGAGATTATCCTTTTCCCAATGGGATTAGGAAAAGAAAATCATCCCGTTTTGGATCGACCTCAAGACTTATAAATAGGAGAGCTCTTCATTCAGAATAATCATCCAACAACTTAGACAGAGATCTACAACTTTCTTTGTAACAAGAACTACGTTTTGGCTTGATCCCTTTAAAAGTACGTAGGCAGCCTTCACAGGCACATCTATTATTCTAAAATAATTCTCCTAAACCCTAAACTGAATTCGCCGATCTAAAAGAGGTGCGAATTCTGGTTCTTATAATTGTCACCGACGAAAGCAATTTAATCATGCAGAAGTTTTAGTAATTTTCTTAAAAGTGCTTCAGTTATATTTTTAACTGTGTTGGAATCAAAATACCAGTTCAGATTTATTAAACGATATGGTTTATGATAGGTCAAAGCAAGTAAGATCTAACAAACAAACTTTTCAAAGTTTATCTTAGGCAATCATTTACATGATGTATTAATCCGTTACGTTGATGATGACAAAATTCTTGCTAAGACAATACTAATCATCATTTTCAAGGTTGTCATGGCATCGTGTTCAAATGATATTGGACAAAAAATTTCCATGAAATTAAGTTACTGGAGATAGCATGGTGTGAGTTATGGTTTGTTGTTGCGGGAGGAGTTTTACACAGATGCCAAGAGGAAGAGGGGGCGAGAGAGAATAGAGATTTGTTATTGGTGATAAGAAGATGGCACAAGCAATGTAAGAAGCAGAGGAGCTGCTGGTGTGGCATTAGTAAGATTATGCCACTTTCGTGTATGCATCAAGATCTTTAAGATTAAAGTCGGGAAAGAAATTGTACGAATCTGACAAGCTTCAATTTTCAAAGGTCTTAAACCTCTTCTGCTGAAGTAAATTTCAATGGCCTCTATGATAACGTTTCCAATTAGAACCTCAATGCTGCAGTGCCATACGTGGCTTGGTGTCGTGGTCACAAAGACGAGATTTGGTCTTGCTTTTGGATTCCAAGGGTATGTGACGTAGACATGGACAATTTCAAAGGATTAATCTTTAGAGGTAGTAGAGGAATGCAGAAGTACGAGGACAAGTACTATTGAGGTAGTTTGGGACTAAGATTAGGCATTTCAAAAATAAAATAAGATGAATCAAAAAGAGAAACGAACTAAAGAAATTCCTAAAAAAATTTCATCGACTATTAATATTATTGGGGTATATGTATTTTCTGCCAATCACCTTTGGAAACAAGGAACCACTTATTTTTCTCATGTCCTTATTCGGCAGAGGTTTGGCTAGTTTTAATGGGAGGAATTCTGCAAGCTCGATTCTCTACGACGTGGCCTGATCTTGTACAAATCTTTTTGGATGAAACACAAGCCACTACAACGCTATTCTTGATTCAGTATGCTTTTCAGGCAAGCGTTCACAACATATGGAGGGAACGAAACCTTTGTAGACATGGAGAAAAGCCATTACCTACGACTCAAATCATCAGACTCATAGAAAAAACCATTCGGAACAGAATCCTTACAATTCGAAACAAAAGGATCAACGTGCTTGAAGACGGTCTAATACGATGGTTCGCAACTAGATGATTCTTAAAATTAATCAATTATCGGTTTGTATAATCTTATTAGGTTTTTATAATTTCATAAACTCATAAGTCGTACTTGTTGTAAAATAGTTTTTTTGGAGGAATAAATTTTCATTCTTTCAAAAAAATAAATATATATTATTGGGATATATGATGATGGTGCAAAAAAAAAAGGACTTGGCGCACAACCATGTATATGACATATAGGGGATTTATGGCAAATTGGCGATGCAATCCACAATTTTTTTAATATATTTTGCTGTTGTTGTCAGGCTGTTTGTAATCTACTAATCCTCTTTTCTAAGTTTATAAAATATTCATACGATTTTTCAAACATTCATCAGACATCACAGTGTTGATTATCGAAATCACACAAGAATAAACAAAGAATAAATTGATCGGATCTCGTTTTATTCAATCGAACTCGGTGATGTTACAAAATATTTTCGAGGTCGGTAAAAAAAAAAAAGTCGGTGTTTGAGTTTTCTCTTTCTTCTCTCTCTTAATGTGATTCTTTGGAAATCCCCCTCCTCTTTTTCTTCTATTCTCTCTCTATTTTTAGTGAACGAATATGTGGTGTGATCACATGGTGATGACGTCAGGAGCTTTTATAGTGGGCATCTAGATTAGGCTTTGCCGAGCCCACTACAAATTAAAGTGGGAATCTAGGTTAGGCTTCGCTAAGCCTACTATTAATTAATCTCCCCATTTTTCTAGTATTTACTTTTCACGTGCACCTCTGAAGTGGGTTTTGACAACAATGAGTTGGGACCACCAGACTCGTAGGTCGGCAACCGCTTCATGGATTTCTTTACCGATCTTGAACCGTCGTCGATCGGGACTAATTCGCCGATCTCGGTTCAAAATCTACGTTCAAAGCCGATCACGATAAGTTCGGTTTTCCTTCGGATTCTTACCGAGCTCGTCGGTCGGAAGTCGCTTCGTGGATTTCTATACCGATCTTGAACCGTCGTCGATCGGGACCAATTCGCCGATCTCGGTTCAAAGTCTTCGTTCAAAACTGATTCACGATGAGTTCGGCCTTTACCGGACTCGAAGGTTGGCAATCGCTTTGTGGACTTCTTTACCGATCTTGAACCGTCGTCGATCGGGACCAATTCGCCGATCTCGGTTCAAAGCTGATTCACAATGAGTTCGGCCTTTACCGGACTCGAAGGTTGGCAGTCGCTTTGTGGACTTCTTTACCGATCTTGAACCGTCGTCAATCGGGACTAATTTACCGATCTCGGTTCAAAATCAACGCTTAAAGCCGACCGCGATGAGTTCAGCATTCCTTCGGATTCTTACCGAACTCGTTGGTTAGCAGTCGCTTCGTGGATTTTCTTCCGAGTTCAAACTATCGTCAACCAGGATCAATTGGGCCGGTCTAGATTCAAACCGGACTAAACCGATGAGTGTTAAACTCACCACTAACACACAATATTGTTTAAGTTAATGAAAATATCATTTGAAATTAAAACCATGCATACCATACATGAAATTAAATCCGTGCGTATGCACGAATATTATTAATTTGTGACTGTTCACAAACTACCAAAGTGTTGTCTTCCCCACCAAAACATACTCATTTGGTAAATTATAAATTTAAACACACCATTTTTCCTAATTCACCATTTTTTCTTTCTAAACTTTACTCACTTCAAATATTTTTAATTTCATAACTGGGAAATACCAAACCGAAATCAAGACTAATCAAATTTATGGCCAGGCCCGGTCCGTAGGGAAGCCGGGGTAGACCACGGCCTAGGACCACCAACTTTTTTAGTTTTTTTATGGACCATATATTTTATTTTCTATAGCCCACAAAATTTAAAATTCATGTTTTTCTTTAAATTATTGTTTCCCTATTAAAAAGAAATTGTTTGTGTCACATAAATATCCATCTAAGAGCTACAAAAAATTAGAAAATATATCGGTTTGTTAAATTAATTTATAAAACTCTACTTATTCTTTTTTCTTTTATTAATTGTTTTTAAAATAGATTGAAATTAAACTTTAAAAAAAAGAAAGAGAATAAGTAAAATTTATTTTTTTTACTACGAAATATATTATTTTTACAAAGGGCTACATGTTTTTTTCGACTCGGACCACCATTTTTATTGGATTGGAACTGTTTATGGTATGCTATGTATCTTACCATTTAGATATTCACAATGATCAACCATAATTGGAATAGTAGTATCAAACTCAAACCCTTATTCTTGTCAAATGTTTTTATTCTTCTGTCATTATACGATATTTGGTTGTCTCACTGTTCATTTAACGTATAAATCATTATAGCGTTATTATATACTATATATTCAAGGTTTGTAGGTAGAGATTTGGTACGATTCATATTTACATAGGAGTACGAAATACTTAAAAACTACATGGATTTTTGTTTGGTTTGATGGGATTTGCCCTTTCCATGAATTTTGTGGCTAAGATGCTAATAGAACCAAAACTACAGTTTAAGACACGTACTCTACTTGGCCATACGAGAATCGATCTTTAGGCATGTAGGAGAAACATATGAACAATTTTCGTATTTTATATGAATTTATTTTGTCTATTCTAATTTTATATTATTTTAAAATATCTTCACCTATATAGGTAAGATAAATCTTTCCCCACTACCGGAAAGTACATGGTCTCCTCATGTTAATATCTCTTCATTTTTTTTTTTTCAACAGTTTAAATATCTTTACCGATTCAGTAAACCAAATCGGAGGTACTGAGTTTACATAAATGAAATCTGATGGATAGACACGAGCACCTCGTACTAACTTGTATGCCTCTGTGTTGTTTGCGCGTGGGATGTGTACGATAGAGAAAAAAGAAAACTCCTCCTTAATTTTTTCGAACTCCTCCAAGTGTAATGTAAAAGCCGGCCACTCCTCGGGTGTAGACACCATCTTCACCAAGTCGGAGCAGTCTGTTGCAAAAGTTATCGCCGTCTTCTGATTCACAATCATGCAGTGCATTGCCCAAATGAGTGCTTCAAGTTCTGCGTGCAGGGGGAAAATACTTCTTCAAAATTTTTTTGCACCCATTATGACTCCTTCGACGCCCTCCTGAAAAAAGTGTCATCATAGTCCATAAAACTTGTCAATTTCCTTTCAAGAGCCATCAATATAACATTTCTCTCCACCGTAAACAATGTGTTGAGCCATCACCGTAATGGGCCCAATTTGTTGAGAATCCAAGGCTGGATCGCCATATTGTGCCGCTTTCCAAGTTATGGCCTCAGATCTCTACGTGTTATTTACAAGAAATATCATTGTTTTATAAGACAATTTTTTAGAAATTCATTAAAACATAATTTAGACTAAACATTTATTTTAAAAACATGAGGAGGAATAATAACCCAAGCGTTGACACTTGACAGAATAAATGATGCACATAGCCTCTACTTGTCAAAAATCGAATTTAGAAACCTTCTTCTGAGTTCTGATTGATCTAAATGAGCCTTATGACACAATAGCCCATTACGTATAGTTTTTCCTCTTTTTCATTTATTTTCTGTTTTTTTTTTACGCCGTAAACCCTAAATCCCAAACTAGAATGAGATCATTGTTTTTTGTTTTTGTGGTTGTTTCTTCGTTAACTGTTTTGTGCAGTTTTCCTTCTAGAATCAGTTTGGTTCACAAGCTTGTGAATTTTTTAGACAATAAATAACAAATGAAGAGATTAAAATGTGACAGAAACATATCAAATCAACGGTGATAAGCAACAGAAACAAGACACTCAACACGAGCTACGACATAGCTAGACAAATCGATGGATTCACTAGACAAATCAGTACGAAATCAAACAAAGCCAGAATCACTACGAGCTACGACATAGCTAATTTATGCTAGTTTCGAGAAGCGGCTCGTTCCAGATTCAGAGAGAAAGAATCAAAGACGATTGCAGATTCGTTAAGAACAAAAACAACAAATTAGATCCAAAACAAACTAAACTGAATTAGATATCCAAGGAGAAGTGTGAATGATATATAAGATCAAAACCCATTTCAATTCAATATTCCACCAAACACTAAAACAATTCACAAAATAGAATTTACATATGTTTGGTCCAGAAAATAATTTACATTTAAGGTTGAGATGTCAAGAAAAAAGCAAAGAGGAATTCGAACTAGGAATAATTAGGGGGGCACGAAAACATATTTGTACACTAAAATATGAATATTTTTTTTATGGGTACACGTGCCCCGTAGCTAACAAGCTACATTCGCCACTTTGACCTAAACATATAACTTAGTGATTTCTACAAGTGTTGATATATATGTTTTTTTTTTTTATCAAAGTTGTTGTTGAGATGTTATCATTTGGATTTGAATTCCCATAATTATACACTTTATTTTGGATATAATATCGATAAAAAGAATTATATTGAAAATATATTGTTCTTCTAATGCTAAAAATGAAAATAGGTAACTCTAGTATCGTTTTAACTCAACATCTAAATCCATTAAACGACGATGTTTATTTTTTTTTGTTAGTCGTTATTTTTTAATCGTACTAATTATATCACTGATATTATGATATATATCGCATGTAGCTACTTGGTGAATAAGGATTTTCTTGGAAAAAATGTTTGTGTCTTTATTAATAAACTAGGTAAATACCCGCGCTATACCGCAGACTTTTTTCATCGTATATATATATTTTTTTGTTGATTTAGTGACATATATTACCAGTTTTATCGTTAAATAGATAGAAATATGAATATTTTGGATCCACATTTGAAACTAATTTTAGTATTTTATTGAATTATTATATCTAATTTAATATTTAAATATTTATTTTCTATATTTAGATGGCAAAATTTAAATATGTAAGAGAGTAAACGTTTTAAATATCATATTTTTAACAAAAATCAGTCAACTATATAAGAAACGATTTTAGTTTTGAAACCTGTTAGCATAAGCTCTTGAGTGTTGTAACTTATTTGTAAGTTTTAGATTACTCTATTTTAAGTAAATAAATTTGTCATTTCATATGTGCCTATAATTCTAAGTGTACAAATACTACATACTATGCATGCATATTCTACATTTTGCATTTATTTTTTTATCTGAGAGCTTCGAAAACTTGGAACTTGAGAGGTCTCGCACGCTGACTTTTTTGTTTGTTGCGTCTTCAACTTCCAAAACTAAAAGGTTTATTTATATCCACCGTCATTATCATTTCTTCTAATTTGGCTGTGTCCCTTCCATCTTATTTTTTTTCCCTTGGGTCACCTCTACACTTCCCACTCATTTATGTGCCTCGCCCAATATACCGGTTGTGCACCATTCCGGTATTTCTGTCACTATCGGCCATTTATCTGGTTTGCTACAATTTTTAAAATATTTTATAGTGAAGAACCCACAGAATTTCCAAGAGCATCGCTTCTACCCCAAAAAAATGGATAAAAAATACTAACAACTCTTCTCGATACTATGAGAAAATTAGGAAACTTATTATCATAGCGGTTTGGTTACTTTGGCACACCGTGCAAAGACATGCATTATATTCACAGGTTCGAGACCACGTTGATGACGCATCACAAAAAGTCAATACACCAACCATTCTACATAAAATACAATATACATAATTCGGTTTGAATGTTTATCTTCGACCAGGCAAAGAAATTTGACCTGTCTGATAGAATCCTTGATCATAACTTTACAATCCTTTGCAACGCTCCACATTGCTATTCAAGCAGGTTGATACTCTGGTTCTCACCAAAGCTACTTCATTTGATCTCAGACTAAGTTACATCAAAATATCCTACGGCACAGAAAGATCTAACAAACATGAGTGATCAAAATGAACTCAACATCCACCCTACTTTAAATATGACAAAAACTAATAAACATATGGGATTGGGCTTCCTTACTCATCAAGCCAAAGTTGAGCCGTTTGTCCTTAAGCTTATCTTTCACAACCTGATGTCTTATATGCTATCCAAACCTATAAATAACCAAACATTCCTATAAAAAGGAAAAAGACCTTAAAGTCAGAACACAATGCTAGGCTTTTTCTTTCCTCCTCAAAACCAGCAGCTCAAGTTATCCGTGAGATTCAACATGTTATTCGAAGTGAGCACGCCAGCTTTGACCAACCTACAACTCAAAGTCTATCCCAACAAACTCAAGCTAAAGAATCTTAGATCTCTACATGGTTTCGGTACATACAATGGTCTTCCTCTCTCGCCGAATCGATTGATTGATTAGTCTTACTATATCTTCCATTTGCCTATAACGTGGTCTCTCTTTCTTAGTTGCTATGTATTCTTGTTCACATTCCTCTCTACTTGTTGCAAGATCCTTTTCCATTTTTATTTGTAAGCTCTAAATGGTATCTATGTAAGGGAAGAACAAAAAGGAAATAAGATAATTTTTACGTACTCTTAACGCTATTTGACATACTTGATTAACTGTGAAACAAGCTTGCATGATTTCTAAATCTCAAGATTAGATCGAAAATGGGCATCATTCATACACTTAGAAGTCTACTGTGTGAATATCTCACAATAGATGCTTTCCAATCTTGCAAAAGAAACCAACAAAATTACACGAAAGATGTATTATGCAAGTCCTTATAATTTGAACATTAATTGAAGCAAAGTGAAGAAGCCCATGCATGAAGTCCTTTCAATATCCCTTGTCAATATCTCAAAATCTAATCATGCTACTGCTGTCTATTGTTTATCACTTTGTTCTTCACTCTGAAAAATTAAATTTCTGAAAGGTTTGCCACAATTTGAGAAAAAAAAAAAGTTGAAGACAAAATATCACAATCAAACTGAAAGGTAAGACAAATTAAATCCAAAAAGAGGATCAAATCACATTTTGACATTCCAAACCTAAATAACGAACAATGTATCCATTTTCTATTTAAATGAAAACCGTTACTCCAAAAAAGAAAGCAATAAAAACTTAAATTTATAAATACCGTGGGTATGAATAATTTACCTAATCCTATAGGACTCGATGGTTCGTCCCAAGCGTAGTGCTATATAGTACATGGAAGGTCTACTGTCTAAAGCTTCGCCATATAAACCACGAATATGGCGAATTATAAACATGAATTAAAAGCTTCACCGTTTGAAAGGAAAGAGTTGACGGAAAGTGGGAGTCACGCGTGAAGACAATGAAGGAAAGAGATAACAACGATCTAGGTGCTGAGACAGAAAGAAAGAGAGGAGAACCTGTAGACGTGAATGATGGTGGTGGCATAGCTGTTTAAAGTTGGGTGCTACGATGGCTGCTTTGGTAAACGGATCTATAAAATAGAATTTAAACTGAGATAGAAAAGGAAGCCGGAGAAGCGAATAAGAATGGAGATGGAGACATAGCACAGACTGTGTAACTTCGTCGTCTTCAAGAAGTTCGATCCTCTTATGGGGAATAGAATCGTCGCCCTTTCTAGCAGACATAACCCTACAAAATCAATCAATTTTATTCTGAATTAAAAACAATTTGTGAAAAGAAAAAAAGATAGAGTCTCACACACAAAATTAACGGAGGTAGACCTTGCCCATAACCAACATTACAAGAGGTGGAAGAAGATGGTGAAAGGGAACCGCCAACGGCCACATTGATTTCATAAATTGCCACGGAATTGAAGAGAAGGGATGAATAACAACCGAAAGACCACACATCCTAACTCTCGGCAGTTTCTTTTCTTCAACCAAGTCGGGAGATGAAAGTTCCATCTTGGAACACAATTTATCAAGAACAAAAAAAACTTAGAACACAATATTAAAGTCTCTGAAGAGTGACGGTCATTTTTTTTGTTCAATTAATGTGAAGAAGAGAGGAAGAGTCGTTCTAGGACTTTGGTAAGAGGAAGAAATCACAATTTTCTAGCTTACGTGGATAACTTACTCCAAAGATAGCTATCAATTCATTAAGTTGATGTGTCAAAACTAAAATGTTCTGATTGGTCTTTCATTTTGAATTTTTTGATGAGGTGTCAGCTTCTTAGAGTTCAAAAAAGCTGAGGTGTCATCACATGGAGAGGTTATTATAGTATTGAATCGATTGTATGCAGGAAAAAAACATTTTACATATTAGACATGTATTATCAACGCTTAGTGTGGACTAAAACAATTTATGGATCTAAGATCTAAAACTTCTTTGTTACAATATATAAAAGTTATACTATATCGATTACATATTTTTAGTGTAATGTTACCATTAGGGCATTTCCAAAAACAACCTCAAATCTTCATTTTAAAGGTTTTGTGCATTCCAAAATCAACCTCAAAATCTTAAATTTGAGGTTTCGTCGTTCAAAATTTCAAATTTAAATTTTTATGTTTTTATTTGCATTTTTCCTTACAATTATATATTTTATAAATTATCTTATAATTTTTTGTTTATCATTTCAATCCCTACAATTTTATATCTCATAAATATTGCAGAAATATCTTTATAAATTTTATAAAATAAACAACCTAAAATAAAAATAAAAATATCAATATATGTGGTAGCATTACGGAAATAACTTTGTTGAGTAATTTGGTATAATGTAATAATTTATAATTTAGTTTGTGTGTTTTTTATTATGTTTATGTGATTTTATATTACAATATAATGTCTTATTATAAAGTTATTTATAATGTTTATATTATAATTTTAATTAATATTTTAAAGTATGTTGTATAGTTATTTATAATTTTGTGATTTATATTAATAATGTTAATAATAAGGATTATAATGCAAAATATTAAAAAAAAATTAAAAATTATATTCGAGGTTGTGTTTTTGGAGACAAACATTTTTAAACCTCATATTTGAGGTTAGACCAACCTTAAAAGTGAACTTTTTTTAAGAAATACCTTTATGCGATAAGAAGAGTAGTAATTTTATCCATTTTACTAGAAATAGGTAAATATGATGATATTAAGAATGAAGAGCATGTCACTAGTTCAATTCTATTTAGAATGAATGATTTATGTTTTGAATGTGGTATTTATTAACGGTGGAAATTATAAACCAAAGGTGAACGAAGATCTTTAAATGCAACTGAAGTTGAAAAAGAAATAAAGAATTTGAAGTTCCGAAAAGTTACACAAATCTTACTATGATTTGTAGTACTATCTTTTTTTGTTGTTGTCCGACTTTCACTTTTTTCAGTCTCTCTTTTTATCCTATGGAGTAAACATACGGGCGTGTTGAAAACTCATTGGTCGGTTCCTTTAACGTTGACATGCATTTTTTGCAATTACATAACTCTATTATAAACTAATAAGCATTAAATTACACGTGTCGATAAAGAGCTACTGCTAATTACAAATTTTAAAATTATTGTTATCATCACACCGACTATCTAAGGATCTACAGTCTCCTCCTCAGTATTTGTTTGGTATGGATGTTACATTTTCATACACTTTTTGAAAATCTACTCCTTGGATATATAAAGTCCATTTAACACCGATTAATCGGACAACTGTAGAAAAACATATGTCTAAATCCATTATTTATCTACTCTTTTTTTTGTGTGTCAAAATCGCCTTAAATGGTTTGTTAATCATCGAGGCATCCAATATTCAGAAGAAAAAAAAAAACTATGGATATGGATCATTACACAATTCAACAAGATTATTGTTTTTCCCAATTTCTAATTTATATATAGGCTTAATCTATTTCCTTATTTTTCATTTTTTTCCCAACATATAGGCTTAATATATCATAACAAGAATTAACCTAGTGTGAATATAGGCCATGAGATATATAAACTTTGATTTGCTATATATATATATTTTTTTGTATATATCTAAATAATAAAGGATAAATCCATTCAAACATATAAAGCTTATCTTTATTTTGTTTGATTGATTTTCGATTTAATATGAATTATATTAATTTGGCTTTTCCAAACATTACTAACTTTATTTTATTATTTTTATTTCACATTATTATATTTTGACTATGTATATGAAATATAATTACTATTTGTACACAAATTTATACACAGTCCTTCTAGAAGCCGTCGAGTAGAACCCATATAGCTGCATACAATCTCTTAGTCTTTTGTTTGTTTATATTATAAATATAATAACTTTTATTAAAGTGCCCAAGAAATCTGATTTAGCAACGTTATCTTCATTTAGTCCCTGCTCGTATATATACATTTTAAAGAGGGATTTATATGTTACCAACTTATTACGTTTTGTGCTTTGTGCTTTTGTCATTTTCCAAGAAAAGTAAAATCAAACTATGAACAACCTTGAGGACGTATCACCATTCTTGCTCTTCGAAGCATCTGCAGATTCCGAGACCCGTCAAGAACGTGGTTGTTGATTGTAGAAATCACACAAGGATAAAAGAATTGAAAGATCGATCGGCATCTTGTTTTTATTAAATCGAACTCGTCGGAGTTACAAAAATGCTTTCAGATCGAAAATAAGAAAGAAGTCGGGTTTTAAGCTCTCATTTTCTCTCTCTATAATGTGTTCTCGCTTCTTCCTCCCCTTTTTAAATGTCGCCGAGCTCTTGTTATTTATAGGCTCTCTCGGCAGCTAAACCTTTCCCCGAATCCAGGAAAAGTTTTGTGAATCCCGGATTAGAAAATTAGTTAATCTTCACTTTCCATATTTTCAGAAAGTAAGATATGTTTTATGCTTTTCTCCGCGAATCTCGGAGGTGGACTTTGATTATGATGGGTAAATACTGACGAGCTCGGTATGCCGTGACTCGGCATTTGCTTGTTGTCTTTCCCTTTACCGATCTCGAACCACCATTGATCGGGATCAACTGGACCGATCTCGGTTCGAGATGAGGACTTGATTTTTCGTTTAAAACTGATAATGCCGAGTTCGGCTTTTACCGAGTTTGATGGTCGATCGGTTTACGCAATTTCTTACCGATCTTGAACCGTCGTCGATCGGGATTAATGCACCGATCTCGGTTCAAGTTCGGTATTCCTTTGAATTCTTACCGAACTCATCGGTTAACAGTCTCGTGGACTTTTCGAGTTCGGAAGTCGACATCCATTTCGGTCTTTCCTTCCGGGTTTGAACCGTCGTCAATCGGGATCAATTGGGCCGGTCTCGGTTCAAACTAGACTAAACCGGGGAATGCTAAACTCACCACCAACGGTGGCCACGACGGCGATGATGATAAAGGTCATGAAGATTATGGGAACGATGCTGAGTCAACTAGTCAGAGGACAAGTGGGTCAACTGGTTTTGACTTGGTCGAGATGGATGAAGAAGAAGATGTAGTCGACGGAGAGTAAGAGGATAACGATGACGGAGAGGTGAATAGTTACCAGAGGTGGCCGGAGATGAGCGAATGTGAAAATCGGACCGTTGATTGGTCTTCGACGGGAAATGATGAGAGGTTGATGAGGGAGATTGAAAAAATCAAATGTTTTGGGAATCTTGTTTGGCTTCTTAATATTTTGTTCTATAATATGATATTTAGTGTGTTAGTTTGTGATTTATTATACATTAAATTATTGTTTTTTATATGTTTGAATGTATTGTTTTCATAGATATGTGATTTATCGACTTATTGAAGTTTTTTTTAATCTATCCGACTTCCCTTATTCTTGTGTCTTTCGACTCTTTCCCCCGTCCAATGATTCCAATAAAAAAAAAAAAGGAAAAAATGATCATTATATAGTTTCCGGTAGGATAAAGCAATTGCGAAATAATCAGCTATGCTGGTGTTTTTGCAATAATCTAAAATTTTAAAACTTGAATTTTCGTTGTAAACAATATATTGAATTTGTTTAAAACTAAAAGAGAAGGAAAAAAACAATTCACAAAATAGAATTTACATATGCTTGGTCCAGAAAATAATTTACATTTAAGGTTGAGATGCCAAAAAAAAAAAAAAAAAAAAGAAGAAGATACGTGTACGTGTCCAAAAATGTAATATCATTCGCTGTGTCTTTATATATAGTGATAACATAAAACCCTAATTCCAGTCTTTGCCTCTCTTCCTCTCTCCGCCGTCTGCCCCCAGAAATCGACAGACGACGATGGTATTTCGATTCACGCCTTTTGCAGCTCTCATTCCCACTTTTCCTTGGATTTTTAATTCAGTTTAGTTTGTTTTGAATCTATGTGTTGTTTTCGTTCTCTCCGAATCTGCAATCGTCTTTGATTCTTTCTCTCCGAATCTGGAACGAGCCGCTTCTCGAAACTAGCATAAATTAGTACATGGTGATTCTGGCTTTGTTTGATTTCGTACTGATTTGTCTAGTGAATCCATCGATTTGTCTAGCTATGTTGTACTGCTCGTGTTGAGTGTCTTGTTTCTGTTGCTTATCACCCTTTGTTTGATCTGTTTCTGTCACATTTTGATTCGTAGGCACCCAAAAAGGGAGTGAAAGTGGCTACCAAGAAGAAGCCGGTATGCTCTACTTTTTTTTCCTTAAGCAATTATCATTGTGCAATCCCTTCCTTAGTATCAACCGGATTCTTATTAGATTTGTGGTGTTTTAGGAGAAAGTTACGAATCCATTGTTTGAGAGACGGCCAAAGCAATTCGGTATCGGTGGTGCTTTGCCTCCTAAGAAGGATTTGACTCGGTATATCAAATGGCCCAAAGCAATCCGTCTTCAGAGACAAAAGCGTATCCTTAAGCAGAGGTTGAAGGTCCCACCAGCTCTTAACCAGTTCACCAAGACTCTTGACAAGAATCTTGGTAAGTTTCTTCATGATTCTTTTGGTATGCTTCTCTTTTGTATTAACGATTAGTTGCATAACTCAATGCTGTATTCGTAACTGCAGCAACCAGCCTCTTCAAGATTCTTTTGAAGTATAGGCCAGAGGACAAAGCCGCAAAGAAAGATCGCCTTTTGAAGAAGGCCCAAGCTGAGGCTGAGGGAAAGCCTTCTGAATCCAAGAAGCCCATTGTTGTGAAGTATGGACTCAACCACGTGACTTACCTCATTGAGCAGAACAAGGCACAACTTGTGGTCATTGCACACGATGTTGACCCGATCGAGTTGGTGGTCTGGCTACCTGCACTTTGTAGGAAAATGGAAGTCCCTTACTGCATTGTAAAGGGAAAATCTCGTCTTGGAGCGGTAATAGAATTCATGCTTCGCTCCATGGATTTAAACTTCACTAGTGTGTATCCCTTTTATCCACTCTTAACCCTGATTTTTGTTCATTTCTCGCATCCACTTCCAGGTAGTTCACCAGAAGACTGCTGCTTGCTTGTGCTTGACCACTGTCAAGAACGAGGACAAGCTCGAGTTCAGCAAAATCCTTGAAGCCATCAAGGTAAACAAATCTGACCGAAGTAGAGTTGTGACAATGGAAGTGTAGTAGTTAATTGCTACAAAAACATATTCTCATAGAGACTTTTGACTAGAATCTTTAACGTGTTTCCGTGTGTTTATTTTTTTTGTTTTTTGGGGGGGGCGGGTGAATAGGCGAACTTCAACGATAAGTACGACGAGTACAGGAAGAAGTGGGGAGGAGGCATAATGGGATCTAAGTCTCAAGCCAAGACCAAAGCTAAGGAGAGGGTTATTGCTAAGGAGGCTGCCCAGAGAATGACCTAAGCGTCTCTTTTTGTTTCTCGTTTAAGAAACATAACGATCCTGGTTTTGTTTAGCGATTTCTTGGAATATTTTAAATTTTTATGCTCTTATGGGATGTTGCACACTTGAGAATTTTATGCAGTTTATTTTTTTGTTATCCATTTTGCTTCAAGCTTTATTTATTGATCCTCTTTTGCAAATTAAAACCAAGTTTTCCTTGGTTGGGTGGTTTTAAGTTTAAGCTATATATTATCTGGGTTTGAATATAATGTGGGTAATTTAGTTGCGACTGTAGTATATTCATGATCGTTAGATGCTTGTACATAGAACTTGTTTTGATCAAAAGTAACGCAAGCCAAGTCAAGTTTGGAATTTTTGGATCACATGGAACAAAGAGAGATGTCATGTCTTGGAAAGACAACACTCTTTTTGAAACGAGTGTCTTAGAGAAGTTACGTCGTGTTTGAAAAACCCATTTAACTATCAGAGTGATATAGTGCATTATAAAAAGTAAATTGAAAATGGATCTTTGAGGATGAAAGGCTTTTTGTAAGTTGACGTTGAAAATTTAATGGTTGATTTGGTACCAATAGATGGGCTTTCTGATTCACACGCCCATCATGACGTCATGTTCAGAAAGTTTTTTCTAATTTAATTTCCACTAAAATTTTATTATTACAAGAAGAAGGAAAATAAAAAATAGTCCCACTCTACAAGTTAGATAACCGCCTTCTTCTCTCTTCTCTCTTCTCTGAAACGCAGATAACTCGTTTTCTCTCTCTTGCCATATCGGCAATAAATCGGAGAATATTCAAGCATCGACACGAGCATGATGAAGTTAAAGTTCGAATACGAGGATGTATCTCTCTCTCTCTCTCTCCAGATCATCCTTGATTACTTTTTTCGAGAATCTCTGTTTCTTTTTTTGATGGATTCGTGATTTTACTTCACAGGAATACAAAAGAAACTCGAGAGGCGTTGAGTTGTTTGCTTGCAGATGGGTTCCGTCTTCTTCTTCTCCCAAAGCTCTGATCTTCCTCTGCCATGGTAACAGCTCTTCTTCTTCTTTTTTTACCCTGTTAATCGAATACTCCTATTTTGTTTACTTAAATTTCCCTAATTTATAGGGTTTTGGGTTTTGATTTTAGTAAATCGTCAAAGAATTGGTCAATGTGCAGGATATGGAATGGAGTGCAGTGGCTTCATGAGAGGTATTTAATTATCCTTTTCTCTCTTTTAATGCTCCTCTTTCTCGATACACACATATATATATATATAAATACGTATTGCTCATTTCATTTGTATGGTCTCAGCCGGAGAAGTACATATTATTGAAATTAGAATCATGATAAAGATAACAAAAAATACTATTGTTTTTTTTTTAATCGTATCGAGTGAATGGTTACAAAAAAAACTAGTAGAAATTTTGTTTTTATGAAGCAAACAAATAAAGAGGAGATTTAAGAAATTTATACTCCCTCTTATCCATATTAGTTGATGTTTAAAAATTCTACACACAAAAAAATCATACAAAATTATAAATTTTTGATTTTTTAAAAATTAAAATATCATTTATTGTTTAATTAAAATACAATTCAACCAATGATAAAAAAAATTGTAAAATATAAATGGTCAAAAATAAATATAAAAATTTTAATTTTACATTAAAAATATAAAATATTAATTAAAATTAAATAAATTTTTTTTTTTTAAATATCAACTATGGATAGGAAAGAATAACAAATAAGAAAGAATAACAAATTAGTGCCCATATCTGAATATTGCACTTTTGTCTGCTTCATATATAGCTTTTGATTTACGTATTAGTTTTTGTCGTCTCATCTACATTCTCCACGTGTTTCTTTGACCATCTGAATTCTTTTGTTTTTTCCCCTTAATTTTGGGGAAACGTTAACACTATCCTTATCTTCGAAATATTCGTTTTTCTCTTGCTTTGCTCAAAAAATATATCTAAATTGCCGGTGTGACCGGAAAATGTTGATAAAATCATCATAGTATTAATTAGGAACCCATTATGGAGGTGTTGTGCGTCTCTAATTATCTCGAATGATTATCAACGTGATCGTCTACCTAACTATAAAAGTAATAAGTTTTTTTTTTTTTTTTTGAAAGAATAAAAGTAATAAGCTGTTGACAATAAATCTCGAGAGAATAACATAGAGTCCCCACGGAATTAATAAGGGGTGCATGTGCACCCAGTTTTTTTTTTAAAAAATAATGTAATTTTAAGCTAATTTTTATAATACACCCATTTAAATTAAAAAAATTGTTTATATTTTGTTGAACCGTGCCCCCAATATAAATAACTTCTGGATTCGCCTATGCCACGGATATAAATACTTATGGTTCTGTTTCTCTCTTCCTTTTGCACAACGAGAAACTCGTGACCGGCTTTAATTGCTTGTGATCTTTGACAACTAATTATGCTTTTTGAATTTTAATTATTTTCTGTTAAACTAATCTGCCAAAATTAATTATGGTTTCTCTCTACCAAAAATCAGGTCATCTACTGTTTGAGATACATTAATCAGTAATCACCACAGTTTATATAAATCATACGCGAAGAAACACAAAAAGAAAAGTAGTTAGACATGAATGCAGTTCTATATTCCCCATTTCAAAAAACTTGAAAAAGCTGGTCTAATAAAAGTTTGGTTATGTTTGAATTAGAATGCGGGATACGGCTGGCATCAGCAGGATATGCAGTGTTTGGGATGGACTACGAAGGGCATGGTCGGTCCAAGGGAGCTCGTTGCTACATCAAGAAGTTCGGTAACATAGTGAACGACTGCTACGACTACTACACCTCCATTTCTGGTACCTACCATGATTAACCTGAAAAAAACTATTCTTCCCATCCATAAGAAATAACCATTAGCATCTGATTTTTGGTTTTTTCAGCGCAGGAAGAATACCGAGAGAAAGGTAGATACTTGTATGGAGAATCAATGGGAGGTGCAGTTGCTTTGTTGCTTCACAAGAAAGATCCTTCTTTCTGGAACGGTGCCATTCTCGTCGCTCCTATGTGTAAGGTCACG
Organism: Eutrema heterophyllum; assembly: GCA_002933915.1. Taxonomy (NCBI): domain Eukaryota; kingdom Viridiplantae; phylum Streptophyta; class Magnoliopsida; order Brassicales; family Brassicaceae; genus Eutrema; species Eutrema heterophyllum. The sequence continues at coordinate 545,369 of PKMM01033390.1, forward strand.
TTTCTTCTTTACATTTCATCCAACCCCCACAATCATTAATAATTACTCTCATTATAGAAGACACCAATCTCATCTGACTACTAATATAAACACTTAGCATTTAATTCGTTGTGTGTTTGTGTAAGAACAGATATCAGAGAAAGTTAAACCACATCCAGTAGTCATAAACCTACTAACAAGAGTGGAAGAGATTATACCAAAATGGAAGATTGTTCCCACAAAAGATGTTATCGACGCAGCTTTCAAAGATCCGGTCAAGCGCGAAGAGGTAAAATCGAACTAGAACAAATCACTTTACAAAAAAAAAAAAAAAAAATGTCCTAAAAAAACTTGATTTTCTAAAATGTAGATAAGGAACAACAAGCTGATATATCAAGACAAGCCTAGACTCAAAACTGCACTTGAAATGCTTAGAACGAGCATGAACCTCGAAGACACTCTCCACGAGATTACATTGCCCTTCTTTGTCCTCCACGGTGAAGCAGACATTGTGACCGATCCAGAGATTAGCAAAGCTCTTTTCGAGAAAGCAAGCACACAAGACAAAACCATCAAACTTTACCCAGGCATGTGGCATGGGCTGACTTCTGGTGAGCCTGACGCAAACGTTGACCTTGTTTTTGCTGACATCATCACTTGGCTTGACATCCGGACCGGCGACTCCGCTTCTCTCACCGTTACTCCGGCACGGAATTTCACCGCCAATGTTCAAGAGGTCGTTCACGGCGTTAGTAACGGTCAAGGGAAACCTAAACGGCAGCATGCTAGTCTCCTTTGTGGGTTAAACGGTGGTGGACGCCGTTTGGTCCATCGATCTTCTATGTAATCAATTAAACAGAGAAGAATCTGTTTTATTACGCGTTTATTTTGTATTTCATATTCGTTTCGCAAAATAAAACCATCACCGTGCATCAACTTAAGATTTGTTGAACGTTGTTCTCTCTTTCTTTTTGTTATCATCAACTGTTTTTTTTATTAATTTAAGGGTAATTAGTAATTACAACCACATGGGGTGCCATATATAACATAAGATACTAAACTCCCTAGAGAATAATAATAAGCCTGAGATCGGGTTAGAAAGCTTTTATATCTTCTTGATTTTCTTACAACTTCTACTAGAAACTATGGACTCTTGTTCTATGTTCTTAGGGAAAATAATTATTTGAATAAAAAATCAGTAGCCTATAAAATACTTTTAATTAGTAAATTGCTCATAGTAGATGAAAACAACATAAGACCAAGATATTCTACGCGCTGTTCTTTTATCTTTTTAGGAAAAAGTCCATGGAAATCACGTGCGTCAACATTACTCGCCAATAGTGCGTGTGCAAATACATAATCCAGGGGCCTATTATAGTTACAGCTAAGTTATGGGCTTTAGACCCATTATTGTTATACTCTCAAGGCCCAATAATTAGGTGGCTCTTAATTCAGCCATCTCTTAACCGCCATGCTACGATTCCTCCTCATTCTTCTTCGGTTCTTCCTGTGAGATATTTGGAAATCCGAAAGCGGGATTTAGCTGGTAAAACCCTAATTCCTTCGATCTGCGTTTCTATGGAAAATCTGTTAATGGTTTCTTAATTCCTCACTCGTTTTCCCACTTTAAATCCTTTTGCAGGTTCCACCCTGTTTTTCGGAGAATTTCGTCGAGCGGAGTTCGCTTCAAGTCAACATGAGGTTTTCTTCTAGGGTTCTTCGCTTCGTCTACTAATTTATATTTCTTATTTTCATGATTTTTTTCTTCTCATACTTGATTTTGTTTCGTCTTTCAGTAGGCCAATGGAAGAGGATACTAACAACGTAAGTAAATCTCTCTCGTTACTGATTTCTCGATCTATCTCTTTATCTTGACATAAGCATGAAACTCTAATTCGCTGTTGTGCCATGTCACCATTTCACCCATCATAGCTCTCTAGGCTTGCTTTTTAGGGCTTGACCTACTCAGTTAGCTATTACTGTTTTGTAGTCTGAACATTCATCTTGGGATCTTACGGATTCTCAACTCGGAATTTGTTGATGAATCCTCTAGACACTGTTCTGAGAATTGTCTGCTTGGTGTCGTTTATCACAGATGTTCATCAAGAGTTTTAGCTATGTGAATGTTGTTGGTTTTTATCTTACTTGATGTTATTGAGAAAGGCGGCAATCTTGTTCTAGATTGATACTTTTTTAGTTTTTTCCTCAAATTTGGCTCATAGTCCTCATGCTTTATACTTCATTAGCAGGGAAAGACTGAAGAAGAGGAATTCAACACCGGACCGCTCTCTGTTCTGATGATGAGCGTTAAGAATAACACTCAGGTGTTGATCAATTGCCGCAACAACAGGAAACTCCTTGGGCGAGTGAGGGCATTTGACAGGCACTGCAACATGGTTCTGGAAAATGTCAGAGAAATGTGGACTGAGGTAATCTTTTGCATCTGTTTCCTGTCTGTGGTTATACTCATGTATAGAGAATTGCCATTTCTTACATGGGTTCTCTGGTTTTTGTAGGTCCCTAAAACTGGAAAAGGAAAGAAGAAAGCTCTTCCCGTCAACAGAGATCGGTTCATCAGCAAGATGTTTCTCCGTGGAGACTCTGTCATTATCGTCCTCAGGAATCCCAAGTGAGAGAGGTTGAGATGTCTGCTCGTAGTTGTTCTTCATATGATAATTCGCGCTTCTTCTCGTCAAATCCTAATTGTTGCATCAACGGAGAAACATCTTTGATTATGAGTCTCAAATCTAGTATTGCCTTGTGTTCTCTCTTATGACTAAAACGCAGCGTTGAGTAATGCCTCTATCTAAACTTTTGTAATTGCCAAAGACAAAGATTTTTTGTTAAAACTAGACAAGTTACATGACTGAAGGGAAAGGGCTTCAAGGATGAGTAGCCCTCTGCTTGTTTCCTTGCCAAATAGTATACAATAGACTGTTTCAATATAGTATTTGTCAAGTCGTTTTTTCGATATCTATATTTGTTTTGGTTTGCCTCGTAAATTGTGAGTTTTCATTTTTGGTTCCCTTGGAAGAAGAATTATCCTCTCTGCCCAGTCTTTGACGATCTTTTCGGTTCTTCTTCCAGTCATTTCAACACTTGTTGCAACTCAACCAAAGAATAGTGAAGCTATGAAGATCATAGCTTATTTATGTTATCCAGAGTGGGCATTTGTGATTGGAAATGCTCAAAGGTATGAAAACAGCGTAGGAACATAAGCATAAAACATTACCTTTTTTCTGCCTGAAAAGCTCGGTTTGATTTATATATCAGGTTTTGCTTTTTGGAAGTATGGATGATGAACTTATGAAGAGTGCTTATAGCTAGCAGTATTATGAGGATTTGGCATACGAAAGGATTTCGCGGTTCTGATTGAGATATCAGCTCGTAGTTGCTCTTCATAATGATAATTCGCGCTTCTTCTCTTCAAATCTTAAATTGTTCCATCAACTAAGAAACATCTTTAATTGAGTGCCTAGTATATTTTTTTTCACTTGGGTTCTGTCTTACGACTAAAACGCAGCGTGTTGAGTAATGCCACTAAACTTTGCAATTGCAAAAGACAAAAGTTTTTTTAAACTGTAGTGAAGTCCATGAATATAGTAAAGGATCCAAACTCTTACTCTACGTTTACACGAATATAATATCAAAATAGAAATCAAAAACAAAAATAAATTTTAAGAAACGAGGATCTCTTCTCTCCACATCGTAGCTGCAAGCAATGCCTTGTATTTTTTTTTTTTTTTGTGTGATAAACCATTAACCAACCGCAATGGCCGCTACTTGCATCTGCGTTTGCTCAAGCTGAGGTTGTTTTGGTGGTGGTTGCAGCCATGGAGGAGCCTTCCTTCTGGTCACCAAAGACACGTTGACGGAAGTCTTTGACCATCAGAGGGAGTCCCTGACGAAGAGAGATCTTTGGTTCCCAACCAAGAAGCTCCTTGGCCTTTGTGATGTCAGGCTTTCTCTTGTGAGGGTCATCTTCTGTGTTTGGTCTGAACTCTATGTTTGCGTTCGGATCAATCGTCTCTTGAACCACCTGCAACAAAAATCCAACAAAACCAAAGACATCAGAATCCGGTGTCTGATGTAAGAAATCAAAAAGGGTTATATATAGAAAGAGACCTTAGCGAGCTCAAGCATGGTGAATTCACCAGGGTTACCGAGGTTAAATGGCCCGACATGTTCTCCTTCCATCAATCTCATCAAACCTTCGACCTTTATGCATTACACAAACACATAATCAGACTGATTACTACAAAATAAAAACAGCTAAAATAATAACCAAGACAAAGGGGTAATAAAGTTCAGACCCCATTTGGTCCTTTGTCACATGTTATTGATACCCATCTTCGTAAGATTGCTATAGTGGGGACCGTTTCTGATGTCTCTAAGAGATTTGGGGCTCATGTTTTAAAGCCTTTGTTGTTAGATCCCACAACACATTCACTAGTCTCTTACACAACAACATGTGAGCTCACTTGACACAAAATAACTTCCCCTGTTTTTTTCTCTCACTCTCTCTCTAAAGAACGGAATACACAAGTAAAAATCCTATTTCTTTGCTCAACCTAGAAAGTAGTTTCTACTAAATAGAAAAAGAACTTGAAACTTCAAAGGTTTGAATATACAAGTGATTTAACATAAAGCTACCTACCAAATTTGTTTTTTGTTTTTCCTTTTCCCACACGAAAGTAAGACTAAATCTTGAGTTGGATCAAGGAAACAACAGAACAAAAGATATAGTGCCAGCAATTTGTAGTACTATATTGAATCGTTATTTGAGGAGGAAAAAGCAAAGGCCTTACCAGATCAGAAACAAACTGGAAACTCCTTGTCTGCTTCCCATCACCATAAACAGTCAATGGTTCTTTCCTTAGTGCCTGTTCGATTATCACCAATTCAAAACATCATTACTCTAATTACCAAGTAAACGCTTCTTTAATCATTTATTGTTTGTGCCACTAGATTATTAACCAACCTGCGCAACGAAGTTGCTGACAACACGCCCATCATCTATACACATTCTTGGACCGTAGGTGTTGAAGATCCTAGCGATCCTGACCTGTAACCAATCCACAAGGCAGGCACAAACTCAGTCATTGAAAAACGATCTCTACCTCTTTATTTTTTTGACATCTCGATCTCTATCCCTTCTTTCTCATCAATTACTTGGCTTGTAAGGGAGGGAAAATGAATAAAAAATAACCAACCTCAACATTGGCACCACGGTGATAGTCCATGGTGAGAGTCTCTGCCGTACGCTTCCCTTCGTCGTAGCAACTACGAACACCTGTTCCGGCCATTACAACCACAATTAGTCAGCAATCAAAGCAATAGAAACATGAATCACCACGTTCCAGAAAAGTCAAGAACAAAGAAATTAAAGCTACGACGGCCAAGAAAACCCATCAGAAAATTACTGTCAGTAAAAGGACTGTAAAAGCAAATCATTTAAAGCTCTGGAATTTGAAAGTTAGGCTCGCAGTTAATGAGGGAGGCTGCGTCTAAGGTAGAGACACGTATCAGAGCCGCACGATCAGAAAGACCCTTTTTTTACGGTTCAATGGTTTGACCGTACAGGTATGGGGACCAGATCTGAAAGGAAAGCACATGAGGCGCATCATAAAACACCTGTTTTTCAACTCTCTAACGTGCGCATTTTCCGAGAAGGAGAAAGAAAGAAAGAAAGAAAGAAAGAAAGAAAATTCAAAAGAACAAAAAAAGACAGAGCAGCTCGAAACGTCGTCGTGTCACGTTACGGTGTAATGGGTTTGGGAACAAAAGCGCTTCGTTTCGTTTTCAGATTCCGATTGGAGGACATAGCCAATGAAGAAGAAAACAAAATCTAAAAGTCCCCTAGAAAAATTGATTAAGGAAGGTAAGTGGGGATTACCGATGGGATTCACGTTGCCCCAGTAAGTCTCGACCTGAGGATGCTGCAGAGGATCACCGTAAACCTCACTGGTGCTCGTCAAGAGGAATCTGGCACCGACTCGCTTCGCCAAACCAAGCATGTTCAACGTTCCAACCACATTCGTCTTGTATACCCTTCATTCGAGTCAAGGAACAAACAAGGACAATTGATTCGAGAAAACTGGAAATCCGAAATTGATTCTGAGAAAATTAAAAATTGAAAGGATATGATGGTCTTGACGGGATTGAATTTGTAGTGGACAGGGGAGGCAGGGCATGCCAAATGATAGATCTGATCCACCTCAAGGAGGATCGGCTCAACCACATCGTGGCGTATCAGTTCGAAATTAGGGTTACCGAAATGATGCATCACGTTCTCTTTCCGACCCGTGAAGAAATTGTCGACAACGATCACGGTGTCTCCTCTTTCCATCAGACGATCCACCAGATGCGATCCCACGAATCCGGCACCACCGGTCACCACGACTCGCAGCCCTTTGCGTTTCAATCCGAGTGGGATTTTCCCGCCTGTTGCTCCGATCCGGTTCAGGTACTCGAGGCTGGGTTTCCTCTGAGCCTGGAACGCCGGAAGGTACGACTCGTCGGGCCTGATTCCGTAACCGGAAAACGGATCCGAGTAGGCGATGGATTGGGTGGAGCGAGGGAAAATTGTGAAAACCAATGTCGCGATTGCAATGCCGACGAGAACAAAGAGAAGCCTCTGTTCCCGGAGCATGTAACGCATCGGACGGGTCACCAAGAACCACGGTTTGATAGGTTTCGGGTAGTAAGCATCGGCGGCTGGTTGGTCCGCTTCGTGTCGCCGGTTGATCAGCTCGCTCGCCATCTCGCTTCCTTCGCGTTGTCTCCTACCTCAATTAAACAGCCAGATGATTCCTAGATCTGGAATCGAGGAGACAAATCAATCAATAAGAAAATTTTCAGGGCTCTTTTTATTTTCTAAGAAAAATTCTCCGAGTCGAACTCGCCGGGAACTGAGTTGGCCTTGAACGAGAGTGAAAAGCGAATCGGGTTTTTGTGTATTTAAGTAGCCAAGGCAGTTCAATTATTCACTCTTATTACCACAATACCCTTTCGATTAGTAAGCGCTTGGAATGGCAATTTATTTATTTTCTTGGACTTTCCTTCAGAATCGGACATTAATATTGTTACTTGGTCCATTATTTGCAACAACAAGAAAACACGTATAATAGTTTTTCAAATTAAGAAAATTATTAAAAATTTTATATTATCCTTTATTAATACATTAAACAAATTTTTTCTTTTTAATTAATACATTAAAACAATAAGGGTAAAACTGAATTTTTGTTCAAAATTATGCATTGAAAACATAAAACGACACTTTTTGTGAAATAAAAAAAAAATTTCAAAATAACACTCTTCGTGAAATCGAAGTATGGTTTATAATATTTCTAAAACTCAAATTGTAATTAATGATGGGATAGGTTCGTTAGGTATGCTAATGTCACGTAAATAAAGTCAATGCCAAACCCTAACTTAGCACTCAAAGCCAAATTGGTGCGAGCTTTGAGTGATTTCGACGTTCGTTTTTTCTTTTCTTTAATCCTTTAAACTATTTACAATCAACATAACATAATATTTATAATTAGTAGTAAGTTGCCAAAAACATAAATTAGTAAGAAAAGATAAGCTTATTTCAAACAAAAGCATGTCCTAACAAACTAACAGTTTTTACATAATCACATTCATAACGTTTTTGACCGTAATGGGTTGGGAAACGTGATATATGGTACAAAAGGTGTCTATGAGTTTTAGATGTGACTTGTTATGGTTTTATTTGGGGGGCTTTTGCACTCGCTCGCTTTTTCAAAGTTTCATAAAAAAAAAATTAGTGTGTTGGAAAAAACGGTGCAAAACCAACACTTTATATACGGTATATTCGTTAGTCTTATCTATGTATATTATTGCGCGCCTCAACTATGTACAGTACACAGACCAATAGGTTACAAGGGTAATATTGTCATTTTGCACAGAAACGAAAAAAAAGTGTCAAAATCGTAAGAAATCTTTGAAAAAGTGACTCTGTATACAATTATCTCTTTGTTTGGTCGTATTGTTAAATCAAATAAAACTCCAAAGCAACCAAAGGTTCAAGTTAGGTAAATCCAATTATGTCGTAGATCTCAATGACTCCAATTTGTAACAATTTTTTTTAAGGTGCGATTAAGATTGTTTAAGTCGTTTATAAGAAAAAGAAAACGGTATGGTAAACAAATGTTTATGTAAAAAACAGTTTGGTTGAAACGAACGATTGAATAAAGTTCTAAACTACAAATTGATAACTTTAATAGCATCTCTTAACTATATATTTGAAACATTTGCTTAATTAAAACATTTATTTGATTAACAAGTCAATGAAAACCTTATACTTTTAGCGATTTCCTTGGCTGTTTTGATTATATATGTGAAAAGTATGCAATGTTGAATTGGTCCATATAACATTATCAAATTTTTGATAGAACGGAACATTTGGGTGTTTTTTATTTTAGGTTTTCATTAATAATAAAGGGATACAAAGGAAAACACTTAAGAACCATTACAACTAAAACAAAACACGAACCAGCAAGATAGAAGAGAGGGAATTTGGATACAATAAGGCAGCCACGCCAAAGAAAAAGAAAGGACAAAGACCCAAAACAGAGTTTTAATGTCTAGTCCAAAGAAGCAACAAAACTTCACCATGCTTTGAGCCCAAGTTTTTAAGAGCAATTGACTTGTTCTTGACAACCTTTAGAATCTTATGAAGAATAGAGATGTGAGAAAGAGTGAGACCAAGATGATACAAGCGGTTCTTTTGTAGATACATGCCTGCCAGCATTGGATGAGAGCTAGCGATATAGTTTTACTGCGAGAGACATTTGGGAGCCATAGAAATGTATAGTCGAGAGACGAAACATTTGGGTTGGTAATGAAAAATATAGGAAAAGTAGATATTTAATAAAAACAACATCGTTAGTCGTTTTTGGATGCAATTTTAATTGGACTCATAGACTCGAGCGGCCGAGCCCCCCCGATGTGGGTGGAAGGGACAATTAACGAAACATTAGTATCAAATTTGGTTTAACAGACAAAAAAAAAACGTTGTTGCAAGTTGCAACACACATGGTTTGGATCTAATGCGTACGTTAACTTGTATGAATTAGACATTAATATTGATTGATACAATCGTCCGTTGCATCTTTTCAGCTTCGTATATATTTCTCTTGTTTCGTGTGTTGTCTTTATGATATACACGAACAAACGATTAGTATATCTTTTGTTCCCAGTAAATGACAATAGAAGATACATGGTACATAACTAAATGATTGTAGTACGATTGATGTGTTTTATTTATGTGCTAGTTGAGGCTATAAATTAATTTATCTCGGTATTCACTTGGCCATACAGATTAATTTTATATAGTTAAAGACTATTAGTTATCTATAATTTAAAATAAACATATATCATTGTTTATATATGCCATATATATGAATTCGTAGCACATACGAAGCAAAACTACAAAATTTCCGAAAACCTGAATCATAACTAAGAATGTATTATGAATATTCGGTGTATAATATTTTAAATTAACTTTGATCAATCATTGAACTAAAAACATTTTAGCCAAAAAAAAAAAAAAACTAAAAAAAAGAAAACTAAAAACTCACATAAGACTTTGGATCCGGAGGTTAATACAAACTAAAAAGGGATTAGCATTGGCGTTTAAGTTGACTTGTGATTCTAACTTGGCGGTATATTATCTCACACATCTCCTTCCACTTTCTTGCCCAACTTTTTGGATTCGCGGTGGCTAACATAATTGCTTTTTCTTTTGTTCTCAAATCGATTAATTTGTTTTCTTATAAATAACAATTGAAATTTTATGACCAATGGAATAAGACTAGCTAACAACAAGATTCTGTAAACTGGTCCAGTTTAGACGATTTATAAAAGTATGAATGTATTATATATCAAATGTTTAAATTAAATGGAATCAGTTTGAAACTGAATTAAGTTAGCTGGTGGATATATATTTTAAAAATCAAGCCAGAACATGTTGAAAGGCAAAATTTGAGTTGTTGAGATTTACTTTTGGAGAATTGAACACTGCGCAGTATATATGCAGTGACATTTTTTTGTGTCATTGTGTGTCATCTACCATACTCTTTGGCAATGCGTTATTTTATAATTTTCTGTTAGAAGATTAGAAAAAACAGGTCAGTAATTAAACTTATACGAAGCTATGATGTTTAAAATATTCATATATTGGATTTTAAAATAATAAAAAAGTATTTAATACAGATGGCAACTTGCAACTATTTGGTACCCATGTATGGGATTTTGAAGCAGCAATGTCAATAATCGAGAAATGAAATTCGTTTTATAATATTTTGGTGCCGTTAACAGTAAGAAAATTCAATATTTTGACGTCACTTCCATTTTTTTATTTTGTCGGCATCGTAACTCCATTTAAAAAGAATAAAGCCGGTTTACGAAAAGAACAAAAACGATTTACAAACAATAGAAATAATCTTCGAGTGTTCATATGGTTGACTCCTACTTCTTCTTCTCACGTTTGACTTTATGTCAGGTTAGTTACTCGTTAGGTGGCTTGGGCTTTGGGACGACAATACTGGATTCATTATATAGGCTCAATATATGCATTTGACACATAACATATTGGCCTGTAGTATGATTGATTAGGCCCAATACAGAGTAAACAATAATATTAAAATGAGGGGACCCTTAGATTGATTAGTTATATACACTCATATTTGCAAAATCTCACTTTTTAAAAACTTAATTTACAAACTATCGCTTTTTAAGAAAAATAGTTGAGAAACTAACATTTTTAAACGGAAGAACAACTGATATACCTAGAAATAGAAAGGGGTTTTTGCATGTACAGTAACTTTGTAATTTTTTTTTACAATTCTAGCACATTCTGAAAACTTATGCAAACCTGACACTTCCTGTACCAATTTTTCCGGTTTTTCCCTTCAACAGAACGGCGACCCACGTTCTATATAGTACACGATCAATAAGACAGAGGGGCAAAAACGTCTTTTTACACGAATACATAAAAAAGTGCTACACAACAAAAGAAACTTTAATAAAGGGACCTCTGATGCAATTATTCCAAATAGAATTGGTGGACATATATCATCTTTTATATAATATACTAGATAAGTACCCGCATATATGCGGATTTGTAATTTAATATTTTATAACCCGTGAAAAAAAAATTAAAAACGAAAAAATGGAAAACAAAATTAGATCACCTGTGAAAATATATAATACATAAATTTAGAAACAAATTTTTGGATGAAATAAATATATACCTTGAATGAAAAATTTGGTGAAACATATGCAGTAAATAGTTTTGAATACGATTATTGGACTTTTAATTTTTTGGTGTGTAATTGACTTACTACCAAATTGTGGTTTACATAGAGGTGAGAAATTAGAATTTTTTTCCTTTTAAGATTATTAATTAATTGTTTCTTTAATATAAATGGAAAAACTAAGGATTTTTTTTCCTTTTTATATTAATTTTGCCTTTATGGATAAATTTAATATTTTATTTTTAATTTTTAGTAACTTTATCTTTTAAGATTATGAATTGGTTATTAAATTTTCTAAATTTTCGAGTTTTTTTTATTAATCGATTTTAAAAATTTCTATTATTAATTTTTTTTTTTTGAATTTTTAATCAACTTTGGATTTTATGATAAATTTCCTTTTTTTTTTGTTTTTTTTTTCGTAATTTTACTTTTTAGGATTAGGATTCGATTATAAATTTATTATTCTATTGTTAATATTATGTGTCAAAAACTAATAGGATTTTTTTTTCGGAAATTTCTTTTACACATGTGAGAATCTGATCGATTGACTTGACACGTGACGCGTTCAAGTTTTTCTCTTTATGTAACATGAACTTTCTCTTTACGTAATCATGTCTTCTATTAGACAAAATATTTTATGCAGCTTATGGACGAAAAATGTTATGAAAAGTTTTTTTTTTTGTGAAATTGAGAATCTATCAATTTGGTTATATAGAGGTGGCGAATGAAAATTCCTTTTGTTTTTAGGATTGTATTCCATTTTTTAATTTTCTTAATATAAATAGAAATACTAATTGTTTAATTCTATTTTTTAAACTTTAGATTTTTATGATTGTAAGCTATTGTTTAATTTCCTTACTCTAAACTGAAATTTGGTATTTTTTTTATTTATTTATAAACTTTGGCTTTTATTCCTTTTTTCTTTTTAGAATTGTAATATATTGTTTAATTTCTTTATTCTAAACTAAAATATGTTTTTTTAACTTTGCCTTTATTTATAATTTTTGTTTAATTTTTTTTAATCTAAACATAACTACTATTTTTTCCCTTTACTTTTTAGGATTATGAATCGATTTTAAATTTTACTTTTATTAATGTTAATATTATGTGTTAAAACATAATTGAAAATTTATTAAACAGATGTCAAAATCTAACCGTTTGACTTGACACATGTCGCGATCAGGCGAGTTACTAACTTTGAAACATTTTGCTTTATATAATAAGATGAATCGTATATATTTTTTTTATATATTTAACACTTTTTATTTGATGGTTTTTATTTTTTTCTTAATTTACTTTTTCAATGTTATTTGTTTCCATTATATAAAACACAATTATTTTTCCTTTTTTGTTATTTTTATTTGGTAGTTTTTTATTTTTTTTATCTTACTTTACTTTTTCAATATAATTAGTTTCCATAATATAAAACACAAATCTTTTTCCTTTTTTGTTATTTTTTCTTTTTAAAAAATAAATAAATAACTAACAATATGAAAGTTTGTATTATTATTTTGACACATGTCGCGATCTTAATCATAATGGAAATGATTATAAACTTTTAAGTTTGATCATATATTAATAATTTTTATTTTAAATTTAGAGTATATTTATAATTTTCCTTTTTTAAGATTGGTCGTGGTTGTAGATTATAAACTTTTAAGTTTACTTTTGTCACTTTCTTTTATTATAAGTTTTCTTTACTTATTCTTGTTTTTTTTTAATTAAGATTGTTTTTTTTAGTTTAACATTTTTAATATTTACTTTAATTCATTTTTAATTTTTTAATTAAATTGACACATGTCAAATTTTAAATTAACCGTGACAAATGTCACAACCTCGTGAATGAAAATTATCTTACGTGTCTTCAACTTTATATAATAAAGATATTTATTTAAGTTCACGATAGATGAATATAATTTCGCAACTGATATATATGCTTCACATATACATATATATATATATATATAGTTTGTCACGTACAATAAAAAGGTGTTATTTTAAAACTTGAAAATGACATAAAATAAAGAAAAAGTGCTAGTTTTTGCCAAAGAAACCTTACATTTATGTGTCTCAATAAGCATAAATAACGATATTAATAATGATTTTACATATACATTACATGGAAATTAAAGCTTAATAAAATTTATTATTTATGAGCCATCAGCCGCTAGCTTGTTAAGGAGTGCGAGGGAATTGCTGGAGAAATACATAGACGTCGTGACTCTATCCCGGATCATCCTGACCGTTGATGACTTCGTCGACGTCTTTTCAAACCCATCAAGACACGTGTCCTTATCCGTGAGGGCAGTGCTAAGCCACGTGCCAAGATCACTCATCTGCTGCTGAAACTCACTGGCTCGGAGTTTCCGGAGCACGGCTAAGGACTTGTGGAGATTATCAAGAGAGTCTTGGAGCAATTCACAACAATCTGACAAAGCGACGCGGTCGCGTTTCCCAAACGCTGAACGCCGCGTTTTGAGAAGGTATCTAAGGACATCTTTGTTGTCGGATATGGCCACGGAAACGCCGGCACGTGCCCATTTGCTGGGCCTGTTCTTGGCAACCGATGAAAACGGCGTTAGCGTTTGAACGCAGAGATCTTGGTAGTGTGTAACGCTACAAGCGTTTTGAACGTAGCTGTTGCGTTTAGACGGTGATGATAAAGTTAGATCGAGTGAAAGGAGAAAGAAGAGAAGTGAAAATGTGATAGAAGAACTCATGGGGTTTTTGATGGGTTGTACGTAATAAAAAATGCAATCTTTATATTTAAAAATGAGTATCGACGAGTAAGAGAGAGAGAGAGGGAGAGATTGTATATATAGACACGTAGAAATTTAATTAGGGTTTTTAATAGGTTAATAATCGAGAGTTTAATAAGTATGGCTGTACATTCGTGGGTGTTGGAGTTATGATCGCAACGTTTTAAGGCTATGTTCGATGTTTTGGTGATAGCCATTTCGTGGGTTTAGTTAGCTCTTGGCGTAATTTGATTACCTTTTTGAATATAATAGTAATATTTTACCATTTTCAACAACTACTCTGTTTTTTTGTTTTGGTAATGGTAATCATTGATCTACCATGCGGACTTAACCAAGATTGAAAACATGATTTTCCGCATCTGTTTATACAATGAAGTGGTAGTTAAGAAAAGTGGGTAGAGCAAAAAATTTGAAGGTTACTTTTTCACGAAAATTGATGGGGCTTGTCACTTGTAAGACCGTCTACGCTAGGTTCACAATAGGGTTTTTAGGTATTTATGGTATTTAAAATAAATGAAAGTGTAATTAAAAGTTAAGAACCCGTCTCTAAAAACTCTCGTTTAAGAACCGCTTCTTAAACACAGCTAGCGTGATTTTATTGGTTTATGTTTTGGGGGAAAAACAATTTCCCCAAATCTCCCCAAATCATCGTGTGTTCTCTCGACGGAGAAATAGAGAGAGCGAAGGAGAAATCGAGAGGGTGAAGTTCATGCAAACCAAATCGAGGAAAATCGAAGGAAATTCGATCAGCGATGGAGCAGGAAATGGATCTCATGGCTGATGGAGCAGCAAATCGATGGCGCAGCAAGAGGGAGAGGGGCCGAGTAAATCGGAAATATGACGGCGGCGTTGATCCTGAACGGAGGCGGACCGGCGGAGAGAGACGCACGTAGGGCGCACACTGCGATGGCGATTGTTCAGCTCGTCTCTCTAGAAGGAACTTTGAAGCTTGTATCCATGGCGGCTCGTAGAGTGTCTTCTCTATTATCTCGATCCTTTTCAGCTTCCTCTCCCTCTCTGTTTCGTTCTCAAGGTACCCACACATACAAAACAAACAAACCCTTGTTCTATATATATATATCTATGTCTCTGACTCCGTGAATCTCCAAAAAAAAAATATTCTTGTTTCAACTTTGTTGTTGTGAATTGTAATAGATAGATTCCAAGTATGTTCTGTTTCGATTGATCATGAAATATATTGGCAATCACGGCATATCACGTTCATTTGGGGAAGTTAGCACAAATTTAGTGATTTGTATACCAATAAAATAGACCGAAAAATAAATTCTTTGATGTCTGGATCTATGGCGATTTTCAGGGATAAATTGTTACAGTGGAAGTAGGATCGTAAGGAGATTCGGAACCTCTTCTGCAGCTGAAGAAATCATAAGCCCGCCGGTTCAAGTTTCTTACACACAGCTCCTCATCGATGGGAACTTCGTTGACGCTGCTTCTGGTGAGTAAAGTTTTCATTTTTAATTTACCCCTCATCCCCAAAAAAGTGTTCTGTTCAGTAACAGAGAAAAAGTTTTATTGTTTGTGTTAGAACTTTGTTGTGATTGAGCGTGTATTGAGTTGTTTTTTTTTTGTTTTTGTTCTATGTTTACAAGTTTGCGGTTCTGATAATGCTTTGCTTCGTGTCTTTTTGTATGAGCAAGTCAAGGACAAGCTGGAGGCACTAAAAGAGGTGAAGGCCAAAGATAGAGATCACGTGTTTTGTAAAAAGAGGTGAAGGCCAAAGATAGAGATCACGGGTTTTGGTCTGTTGAGTCCTATGTCTTCTTGTGGCGTATCAATCACCTTCCCTTTCCCCTTAATTTTGTTTGCTTTAAATGTTTCTTTGTAGACACAACTTCAGTTCACATTTTCCTCGTCTCTTTTACTCTTTTTCTTTCTTTCTCACTGAACATTTTGAAATCACTCATTAATACATCTCCAATGTCTCTTTCTTTGAATATTTTTGAGTCTGTGAAGCTGTTTTGCTTGTTCAAGTTCCACAATTGATCATCTGGGTCGCGAATTCTGCTCCTCCTCCCTCATAAAGTGCGTTAATTTCTTGTGCCCACTTCACTGTTTTTATTGATCATTGTATGGGTCCATTTCTATCTTAACAATTTTATCAATTTTATAAAACATAGCACATAGATATAATTACGTGAATTTAGTATTATATAGTTTAGATTATATATTATGATAAACATACCATACGAATTTATGCAATCTAGCTAATTGAATCAAATAATTAGTAATGTGATGTTAACAGTTAGATACAAGGAATGATTGCATAAATTCATATGGCATAGTTAAATGATTGCATAAATTCGTATATATGGCATGTTTTATATTGATCTATGCTAATTTCTTGGGCGTTAATTTTTTTTATTTCTCTATCAAACTCCAACTCTTCCCTTGTTTCTCCATCAATCAGAAAAAAAAAATGGCATCTTCTTCAAGCATTGCTTTCGACGATGAAAGTTTTGATGAAGTCTTCGATAAAAAATTCTACAATATGTTAGACGGCATTCTTGATCGTCATGCAGCAAGAAAGCAAAAGAAGAAACGAGCATATATTGAAAGAGAACGTGAACAAGGCCACAACCGCTTATGGAACGACTATTTCAGTGAAAATGCAACATACCATCCTCATATATTTCGACGCCGTTTTAGAATGAACAAGCCATTGTTCATGCGTATAGTTGATCGACTCTCCCATGAAGTTCCATTCTTTCAACAAAGAAGAGATGCTATCGGAAGATTAAGTCTCTCGGGACTACAAAAGTGTACAGCAGCAATTCGTATGATGGCATATGGTTGTGCGGCTGACGCGGTTGACGAATACCTCCGGCTCGGTGAAAGTACTGCAATTTTATGCTTGGAAAATTCCGTAGAAGGAATAATATGTTTGTTCGGAGATGAGTACCTAAGAAGACCTACACCAGAAGATCTTCGACAAATACTCAATATTGGAGAGATACGCGGATTTCCCGGGATGATAGGAAGCATCGATTGTATGCATTGGGAGTGGAAGAATTGTCCCACCGCTTGGAAAGGGCAATATACACGTGGATCAGGAAAACCGACAATCATTTTAGAGGCTGTAGCGTCACAAGATCTTTGGATATGGCACGCGTTTTTTGGACCTCCAGGTACCTTAAACGATATCAACGTTCTTGATCGCTCACCAGTTTTTGATGATATATTACAAGGTAAAGCTCCAAAAGTGAATTACTTTGTCAACGGACACGAGTATCATTTGGCGTACTATCTCACCGATGGAATTTATCCTAAATGGGCAACATTTATCCAATCTATTCCAATTCCTCAAGGTCCGAAAGCATCTTTATTTGCAACATATCAAGAAGCTGTCCGCAAAGATGTCGAGCGTGCTTTTGGAGTCTTGCAATCTCGATTTGCCATTGTCAAAAATCCAGCTCTTGTTTGGGATAAGGTAAAAATAGGAAAAATTATGAGAACATGTATCATACTACACAATATGATAGTAGAAAACGAACGGGATGGATACACTCAGTTTGATATATCAGAATTCGAACAAGGAGAAGGAAGCAGAACTTCACAAGTGGATATGACGTTTTCTACAGATATGCCTACAAATCTCGACAATATGATCGGCATTCGAAATCAAGTTCGTGATAGACAGATACATCAACGATTGAAAGCTGATTTAGTTGAACATATATGGCACAAATTTGGCAACCCTCAATATTACAACTAAACGGGTTTTTTTCAATATATATATTTTGTATGTTTTAAATTTCATGTAATGCAATATAAATTTGATTTTATAAAATATTGTATGTTTAAAATTATTATAAATATAATTTATATTTCAAATAAATGATATTCTAAAATATTATATTTTTTTTTTAAGAACCCCTACTTGAGGTTCACCATTGGACACTCAAAAATTAATGGGGTTCTAAATAATTTTAAGAACTCCTACTTTATAATTAAAATAATGTTAAGAACCCATGAGGGGTTTAGGAATGGAGATGCTCTAAACACCTAGCACTGCTCAATATTGTATAATTTAAACAAACAATTAGGATTCATTTGCTTAAAAGCTTTGTAAAAACATAAATTTTACCAGAAACAGTTTTTTTTTTTAAACGTAAGTTTCTAGTTGTAGTATCAAAATTTGGCTAAATTTTACCATTGGTAAAGAATTTGTTTTGTCAAATAAAATATTCAATAACTAATCTGTTTAATTTTTAACATATATACTTTGAAACTTTTCTTATTTCCACCTATATGTCAACATTTTAACCACGAATAAAAATCTAAAGAAGATTAGAAAAATTCTCCTATGAAATTAAATTTATGTATATAGGTAAGAAGAAAATGATTATTTCATCTCATCATAGCTGTAATTTTGTTTTAAAAAAATTATAATCAATTGTTTGTAAATGGAAGATCATCTAGTTGTGTACGGAACGAGACAGTAGTATCTGTACATCGCGGGGAAAAAAAAAGGAAATTAAAAAGCTATAATATTTTTGTGGTTTTGTCATCGCCATGAGGCCCATGACCATATCTCGTCGAATCCTTTCTTTTATTTCTTTTTCTTTTCACGACATAACGTCTTGGTGTACATAATCAGGTAATGCGTGAGCATTTATGAATACAGTTTTTTTTTAAAATGAATTAAACTCACATGAATTGAGAGAACGAAGTATATATGGTTATGGCTATTCACATGATTGCTATGAAACAAAAGACAATGCTCCTCAAACACAAGAATCTAAGGATTACACACCAGAAAAGAAGATGAATGAGACACTAATTAGAGAAAGCTAGGATTACTCTAAAAGTTAAACCATGAAGAACATAAAGGGCTTCTGAGCAAAACCATAGACACTCACGAATGGAGAGAAGGGATTGCGTAGTGGTTCTCTTTGGAAAATGAACCATACTTATGGGACCCCATATCGGAAAAGCGTTCTACTATTTCATTGGTTTGAAAACTAAGAGTAAAAAGATCATGGCTTCACCCTTCAACTCTTTTTCAAACTTCCTATCAGACTCTGTGCAAAAGCGCATACACTAGAGAGATGAACCCTTAGCTGATGTTGGAAAGGGTTCAATTCCAAACTAGCACTAAACAGTGACATTAGATATAACCATGATGCAAGCAATGTGTCTTGGAGACAAGACAAGGCTTCAAACAATAAAATCAATACGAGGCATGAATGAATGTCATTCTTGGACATATAATAGATCTGAAATGGACGAATTCATCAAAAGTGTATGTAAGGAGCTCCTTATTAATTAAATCTGAGTTGATTTGGCTGTGAAGAGAGAACAAACACAGAATCCAGAGAAGTAATCAAGAGAAGTAATCCAGTTTCAGAGAGGCTTCAATGTGTTCAGTCACTAAGACTTACTCATACAGATTTTTTCCGAAGCATCTCTTCTGTTGGAAGCTCCAAAGTCGCTCCCGCGTGTTCCTGGCTTGCTTTCACCTCTAGGACAAGTATATTTCCAATTAGTTCTCCAAAAGATGAATTTTCAGTCACGCATTTCAACAAACAGATAGTGCGCGAAGACAGAAACCGGGAGAACGAGTGTAATGAGTCAAAATGCAGTAAAAGTACCGTATCCGCCGCGTTCGTTGAGTTTGGCCTGAACGATCATGGTGGAGATGAATTGAGTCGCCTCACGCGCCTCTTCGAGAAGGCGAGGGATGTCGGAATCGGAAGCCACGTGGCGGTTCTCTTCGAATTTCTTGCGGATCTCGGACGCCGAAGCCTTGAGCATCTCGGAATCTCCGGCGAATGATTTCCTTGTAGCCCTGAGCAGAGCTCTGTATGCGATCAACGCTTCTCCGGTCACCATTTCTCCTCTTTCCTTTTAACCCTATGGGTCGTGCGCCGCCTCCTCCGCCGTCGTACTAACCAAAATTGGAAGAGAACACCTTCTGATCGGCTCGAAGGTTTCAAGATTCACTGGGCCTTTGGAACGTTCGTTCATGTTGAAGCCCACTTGTTGGCCCATTAGTTCGGATCATACCCGTTCAATCTGGATAAAACCCGGATCCATCGTAATTTAATGGTTTCTGCTTTCTGGACTGGATGGATTTTCAGTGAATTGCAGAGAAACCCCCCGAGGAAGGATTGTTCATTTCTTCAATACGCATTTGTTTGGTTTTCTTTCAATTCGCTCGTGGTGTCGTTTAATTGGTAATCTTCAATTCACAACTTGATGAGTTTCACTGATTTTCATGATTCGCTCTCTTGTCTGTCTGTCTGTCCGAAACCCTAGATCAACCAGTCTGTAGAAAGACATAAGCTTTTCGCTGGGAAGTAGAACGTCTCATGGTTTGATGAATTTGAACGAAATTTACGAATAAATGTCGATGGTTTCAATAGCATTCACCCGTACTGATTAAACTCGATTTGGTTATATGACCCGCTGAATTCCTCAGCTGTTAAGTTAGGATGGTTTCAACTCGATCTTGGAAGTTGAGGCCTCCCAGTAATCTAATCCACAGAGGATCAGATTATGGTTTTCATCATTGGAAAGATTTATTTTTATCTCTGATTTAATAGTAATATTGGGTTATCAACAAAACAATGTTTACTGTGAAACAAACATTTATTGTTTTTGGTTAAGTTTGAATGAGGTTTGAGTAATTTTGTTTCTATGCTTTAGCTTTATTGTTTAGTTCAGCAGATAACATTGATCTGAAAGGTTGTTTATATCTCCAATTTTAATAGAGATGGATCATGTATACAAGAACCAACTGCAATCATATGCCCTGAAACAAAATATGGATTTACCTGTGTATGCCGCTGAGCGACAAGGGCCTGCTCATGCTCCTCGATTTCGATGTAAGGTTACAGTTTGCGGACAGACTTTCCAGGGCGAGGAATTCTTAATGACATTAAAAGCGGCTGAACATGCCGCTGCGAAAATCGCATTAGCTTCATTGACGCCGTTGAACCCAGAGGCTAGTTCCCACTCATTTTGGACCACTATTAGGTGCTTTTCCATGTTATCTAAATGTAATTTTTTCTTTTGTCTCATTTTGTTTATCCAGGGAATTGATGTTGCTTACAAGAACCTTTTACAAGAAATTGCTCAGAAAGAAAGTTCTCTTTTACCAGTTTATGCAACTGCTACATCTGGTCCATCGCATGCACCTTCTTTCATCTCCACTGTTGAGTTTGCTGGGAAGGTTTTCAGAGGAGAAGAGGCAAAAACCAAGAAATTGGCCGAAATGAGTGCTGCGAAAGTTGCATTCATGAGTATCAGACATGGTATGTATTTATCCTTTAACATTCCTTGCGTTTCCTATTTTATTTACTCCTTAGAATATCATCAAATCTTTCAAAATCAACAAGTTGCAGTTGTTGCGTGATATGGAATAATGAATGATAGTGGATTGTGTCTTCTTATGGTTACCACTGTTCTTGTGAAATGCTTTTGAATTCCTTAGTTGTAAACAGTTTACCTTCCACAAATTTCTTCATGTAATTGCATGAGATAGATTCTTCCAGTTAATCAGTTTATGTTTCTAGACCAGCTACCTCTTTGTATATATAACATGGCCATCATGAAACGACTTTTGTTGTTTTTTTTTTTTTTGTTTGAACTTGACTTTTGTTGTTGTTGTTTGTGTACCATTTGATGTGACTCTCTTTGGTCAAACGAGACAGATTGTAGCGAATCAGATTTTCTATGATGTGCAGGGCATCCGAACCAGACCTCATCACCTTCTTTGCCTTGTGAGAGACAGGAAGCTGCAAATTTAAATGTGAAGAGAAGTATACAAGAGATCCCTTCCCAGCCTTCCAAGATGGTGACCCCTGATGTCCCATCAAAGTGGATTAAAGTGTATGAAGATGGTTAGTGTTTTTATAACCTATATTACATTCAGAGGGATCATATTTCCTGAGTTGGATAGGGAACAGTTGTGGATAAGAAACCTCACCTTACTCTAAACTGCGTGAATTGGGTTCCAATGTCAGTTTTCTGCGAAATGGTAAAAATGGTTGTTCATTCAAAACTCATGATCTACGGTCTTCATTTTCTGCAGAATTCCCAGGTGTTCTTAATGCATCAGCCAATAGTGTCAAGGAGATAAACATTGCTGCTTTGCCTGTGGCTACTCATCCCACAAATGATGGTAATCTTAGTGCACCAGCTACCAATGCTATGGAGGTGAACATTGCTGCTGCTGCTTCGTCGGCTATGCCTCAGAATCCCACAAACCATGGTAATGAATCATCATCATCATGTGTAGAAGATAGTGAGAGGAAGCTCATAATGGGAACTGGCCACCTGAGTATACCAACTGGGCAACATGTAGTTTGTCGTCCATGGAACCCCGAGATGACTCTTCCTCAAGACTCGGAGATGCTGTTTAGGGATGATAGGTTCATTGCTTACCGACTCGTGAAGCCCTAAAGAGCTCGTGTCTCCTACTACTCTTGGATTATCTGTGAGCTTTGAGTTTGGATGGATAGAACAAATCAAGGTTAAGCTGGTTTGGGCTGTCTGACGCTAGTGATCGTGAATGTTGAGTAGCTCAAGACATCCTCTTTGATGTATAATAAGTGTAGGGTAAAACCAAGAATATTAGACTCCGCAACTTAGACTAGTTATCACTTACTAACTTAAGCTATTATGTACTTTGTTTTTTGTGTTTTGGTTTTTACCCGTAGCTAATATATCTTCTGTTTGAGATACATGTTTGTAGAGATAATGCTAAATCGAGGTCTTTAGGTTTCTTATCTCTGTATTTTTTTTTTTGGGTCTACCTTGAGGCTTAAGCTAGGTGCTGCTGAGTAATATAACAGACAGATAATGCTAAATCGATTTAGCATTATCTCTACAAACATAGTATAACTAAACATAGTATAACAGATAATACTAAATCGAGGTCTTTATAGCATTATCTCTACAAACATAGTATAACTAACATGTTTGTAGAGATAATGCTAAATCGAGGTCTTTATAGTATAACTATCATCCCCATTTCCCTTGATCAAATGGACTAAATAAGAATGGTTTCCCAAAACCTAGGACGGATCGCAGAAGAAAGTTTGCAGGTTGACTGGGCTTATCGAGTATTGATGTTAAAGCCCAATAGTATTAAGGCCCTTTAAAGGATAATTCGGCGGAATTTTCCGAATCTGTCTGAAATCAGGCGAAGAAGTCTCCAGTTTCATCGTCATCGGATACACAGCTTGAATTGGGAGAAAATGGCGTCGGGATGGGGTATAACGGGAAACAAAGGGAGATGTTACGATTTCTGGATGGATTTCAGCGAATGTATGTCTCATTGCAGAGAGCCCAAGGATTGTTCACTTCTTCGTGAAGACTACCTCGAGTGTCTTCACCATTCCAAAGAGGTACGCACGTCTTTCTTTTAGGTTTCTCTCAATTTGTTCGTGTGTTGGAATCATCAATTCCACGCCTTGGTTGCTTGATCAATTTCACTGATTTGATGATTCGCCCTGTACGAAACCCTAGAATCAATCAGCCTGATGATGGTTTCCGGATCACCAAAATCCTAGATCAGTCTAAACGATATTGAAACTAGTCTTGTCTTTTGCCATTTTTGTTTAGTTAGGTGTACCTGTATAAAAAAACATAAGCTTTTTGTTTGGAAACTATAAATTTTCCTGGTTTCATGAATTGCAATGAAATTTTACCAACTCACACAACTCACTAGGTCGTCAGAATCTGGAAAATTGAAACACATGTTCTCTATGTATTGAAATCATATAATATGGCGAATGCAAAACTGAAGGTATATAGGCTCTCGGGAAACACTTTTGGGAGAATGAAAAGGATCGGTTATAGATTCTTTCTTCTTTGCTTAATGTAAGCTTGTGGTTATTGGACTGATAAGGGAGGAGGGGGCATTTGTGTATTTGTTGTAGTTCCAACGAAGAAACAGGATATACAAAGAGGAACAGCGTAAACTTAGAGCAGCTTCAAGGAAAGGCGAAGAAACCGGGGATGGCCCTCATACTCATCATTAAATTGACAATCATCCTCCTTCAAGTTTGCATCTTTCGCAGCCAGGAAGAATGAATAAAAAGGTTCTTGATGAATCTGTATCTTGTGCCAAACTTCATTTCATTGTTTTCAGTTTGCTTTTGTTATCAATGCTCTGTTTGTTTTTTCCTTGTCTATTACCTTTGATTCTGTTGTAATTTGCCTTTGGCTGTTTGTCAAACACAGACTCCTTCTTTCATGGAATTAATTTATCTTACAGGTATATTAAAATCTTAAAATTCAATACAAATTAAAAACGGAATAGTGGATGGAATAATAATGAGAAAGGTTCTGTATAAATAGTTGTCATTGACATTCTCTTAGTCGTCTCTCTAACTTCTATATGTAATGTGGGTAAAGAAGAACTAGCTTTTGCATTTCATGTTGGTAGTTTCAAAATGGAGACGAGATCTCTAGAAATAACGGTGACATCAGCAAAAGGGCTTGAGAAAGTCTCGAAGATGGATGTTTTTGTGGCCGTGAAGTTATCCGGCGATCCCAAATGCTCCGACCACCGTGAGCAGCGGACACAAGTGGCAAGAGACAGTGGAACAAGCCCCAGATGGATCAATGACGTCATGAAATTCACCATCGACCAAACCTTAGCGCAGGCTAACCGTCTCGTGATCACTTTCAAGATCAAGTGCGAGCAACGTGGAGGAGGAGATAAAGACATCGGCGAGGTTCACGTTCCGGTGAAAGAGCTTTTGGATCATCTCGGAAACGACAATGCCGGTCAAAGGTACGTCACGTATAAAATCACGAAGCCTAAAGGAAAACCGAGAGGCGATATCAGTTTCACTTATTCCTTTACCGGTCCGGTGGTGGCTACGACCGGTGGCGGCTGCTCACGCTACCTAGCTCACGAGCCAATTCGTCCTCCTGCAGCAACGACGTACCGGCCTGTTTCGAACGGACCCCTGTTGAGTCAGTTGCTTCCAAGTGTCGGACCGTTTCGTTACGGCCACGTTCCTTCTCAGCCACCGATTTATCCACCATTTACTCAGCCCGAGACTCTGCCGCCGGCATGCTTCCCCGGCTTGTATCCGCCTCATGGCTATCCGATGAGTTACGTACCGGAAAGTCCACCGACAATGTATCCACCTATATTTCCCGGCTTATCATGTCCGCCTGAAGGCTATCCTACGGTGGCTCCGCCGCAGACACAACCGGTACTATATCCACCGATGAGTCCTTACAGATTTTAAACGGGTCAACTTCTCGGATATAAATCGTCGGTGAGGAGATTTGTAGACTTAACTTTTTTTATTTTATCATGTCCTCCCAACTTGTGGTTTTTTTGGTTAAACGTTAACAATAAAATTAATGTTGTGCTTTTTTTTAGCAGAATCATAAATTGTTGCGTTCTTGTTATTTTTTACTCATGAAAAATCTTGAAAATAAGCTTGTATGTTATTATGTTTGTATTTTCTATGTAATTTTGGATTTTATATATAAATAAAGATAGATGTTAAAAAAAAAAAACTTGAAAATATTGGTCATATTAAATCAAAATTTAAAGAAACTACCTTTCAAGACGTTAGATACAAATATTACAGTTCAATATATGGATTGCGAAAAAACATGAACAAGGGATGAAGTGACCTTGTTTTTATTTTAATTTAACTTTGGTAAAAGTATAAATATACATATTCAGAATGTTAACATAAGGAGTGATATGAACTTTAAATTAATACCTTTTTATTGACAGATAAATAAATTTTGAAGTGTAAAAAAATTGAAGCAAAAGAAAAGAAAAGATTCAGTTATAATTTTTCGTAATATAATATTTGAGTTTATCCCAAACATTTTTTTTTCTTTGATAAGAAGGCGAGTCGCCGCCTGAAAGATATGACGGCAACAAGCAAAGCACGAAGTAATTTTCTTATTCCTCCCTCTTCACGCTTCTTCTTCATTCTCTCTCACAAATCCTTCAGATTCCTTCTTCCATGGCCACCGTCTCCTCCTCCCCCTCTTCTCCCTGGCCAAATCCCAACCCTAGTCCCGATTCTTCGTCTGCCTCTGATTCCGACTCTACTTTTCCCTCGCACCGCGATCGTGGAGACGACACCGAGTCTCTCGATTCCTTCTCCTCCATGAGTCTCAACTCCGAGGAGGTTAATCGGAATTCTGATCGGATTCCGGATTCCAACCGGGACGTTAATATTCAAACGCCTGTTTCTCCCCTTACGCCGAATTTGCTGTCGACGCCTCCTCCATCCTTGCTCTACCTCTCCTTTAACCAGGACCACGCTTGCTTCGCTGTCGGCACCGATCGCGGCTTCCGGATCCTTAACTGCGACCCGTTTCGCGAGATTTTCCGGCGTGATTTCGATCGTGGGGGTGGGGTTGCCGTCGTGGAGATGCTGTTCAGATGCAATATACTAGCCCTTGTAGGTGGTGGACCTGATCCCCAATATCCGCCTAATAAGGTCATGATTTGGGACGATCACCAGAGCCGATGTATCGGTGAACTCTCCTTCAGGTCCGATGTTCGATCGGTCCGGCTTAGGAGGGATCGTATTATTGTCGTTCTGGAGCAGAAGATTTTTGTTTACAATTTCGCGGACCTCAAGCTGATGCATCAGATTGAGACCATATCGAACCCTAAGGGTTTGTGCGCCGTCTCTCAGGGTGCTGGTTCTATGGTATTGGTGTGCCCAGGTTTGCAGAAAGGGCAAGTTCGGATCGAGCACTACGCCTCTAAACGGACCAAATTCATCATGGCTCACGATTCGAGGATAGCTTGCTTCGCTCTCACGCAGGATGGGCATTTGTTGGCCACGGCCAGCTCCAAGGGTACTCTGGTTCGGATCTTCAATACTGTTGATGGCACCTTGCGGCAAGAGGTACCATATAAACGCATTTACGCTTTTAACCAATAGAAAGCCTTCCTCTTCTATTGCTCGATGTAAGAATGCTGGCAAATTTGGTGGTTTAGTCACGGACTGGGACTGTCTCAAAATGAGAATCAACTATGCAAAGTAGAGAGTAGGACTGGATATTGATCATCTCATTTCGTACATATCTAGTATCAGCTGAGAGATGCAGACAAGTTCATTTCATATATGATCCTCAATGACTTGCTTGCTGTTGTTGGATAGGTGTTTATGATAGAGGCCGATTGTTTTGAACTTGTCTACGCCCGATTAGATTTAGCTTCAATTTAGTTTTTTTCTACTCTGTGGATTCCTTTCGTTTTTGCACCCAACTTGTTAGATGGTACTTATGATAGAGTGCTGAGGGTGAAACATGTTGATTAAAAAGGATGCATCTTTTGTTTACTGAGGTGAACATGGTGATAGTCTGATCTGAACACATTAAACTTTTAGGGTCGTTGATGAATCCATCATCAAGAGCAATTGTTATTACGAAACATGTGGTGATTGATGTTGCAGCTGATCTTGTTCCTTAAGCTGCAGAGTCCTTTCACTCACAGTATTGATCTTATCGTCTGTATTAGGATGTTGGCTTTACTCATCATATACAAAGCCTATGAAGTTTTACGATTCTTATTTTCTTAGTGAATCTGAAAATGTAGTTTTGATCCTTAAAATAATGCCTTATGAGTTTGGAGTCCATGGTTCAGTAATGCCAACATGATGTGAGTGTACAGGTTAGGAGAGGTGCAGATAGAGCGGAGATATATAGTTTGGCCTTCTCTTCAAATGCTCAGTGGTTAGCTGTCTCAAGTGACAAAGGAACTGTCCATGTCTTTGGTCTCAAAGTCAACTCCGGCTCTCAAGTGAAAGACACACCCCGAATTGCAGCTGATGTTACTCGCTCTGCCTCATCCCCATCTTCGTCTCTGTCATTATTCAAAGGTATAGAATTCACATAAACACAGAATCAGTTACTTTCACCACTTAGCAGCCTCTTGGTTTAGTAAGCATAAATCTTTTGCTGTATTAGGAGTGTTGCCAAAGTATTTCAGCTCAGAGTGGTCAGTGGCTCAGTTCCGGTTGGTTGAAGGAACTCAGTACATAGTCGCCTTTGGTCATCAGAAAAACACCGTTGTTATTCTTGGCATGGATGGGAGGTAAGCCAAAAGAAAGCTTAGAATTAATTCCATTGACACTCTTCTTGGTCATGTGTGGTTTGCATATTATCTGATTTGACCGGAGTTGGATTATCTTCTTTGTTGTTTTCAACAGCTTCTACAGATGCCAGTTTGATCCGGTGAACGGTGGAGAAATGTCTCAGCTCGAGTATCACAACTGTCTAAAACCGCCTTCTGTTTTCTAGAAGCTTTCTAATTCCATTTAGTTCCTTCTCTCTCTGTCTCTCTCTCTCTCTGCTACTTAAGTGGTGAGATTTGGTGCAACGATGGTGTTAATGTATAGTTGTGTGTATAATAATGAATGGTTCGTATAATTTGTAAAACATTTGATCTCTAACCAAAACTGGATTCAAGGCGCTCTCTCCTATTTGTGTCTTACCCAAAACATTTCACTAAACCACTTGTTGTGTCACAACAATCTGCGTTTTATTCGACGGATCAGTCAACGTTGTTTACAGTCAAATGACGAGCGACCACGTGAACTACTCTCGTTGAATGCCACGTGTACGCTCACGGATCCTCATACGCATACTAACGATGGCAGGTAAATTTCGTAAACCCGAGTTTCGAGGCACGAGGAAAAAGGAATCCTATTTCAAACCATCAATTTCAACGACCAACTTCTGAAATATTCGATATTTTTATATAATTGTTAAAAGTCCAAGAAGCAGGAGGACCGCATTCATATTGGCTAGGTTATACAAAATACGAAGAAATATATAGAAGTAAATGAGATCACATGCAGTTCTATCTCAGACCTCACTCTCTCCTCCGACTTACCAAGTAATTAGTGTGACTCGGTCCAAAAAACAGAAATGGTGATGAAGGTATATGGAGATGAGATGTCAGCGTGCGTGGCACGTGTTCTTCTCTGCCTTCACGAGAAAAACACTGAGTTCGAGCTTGTTCCCGTCAATCTCTTCGCTTGCCACCACAAGCTCCCTTCTTTCCTCTCCATGAACGTACGCATATTTATGAACACAATACTATATATTATGCGCATGTTATATATATATATATGTATTATTATGTATCTATTCATCAGATCTGTTCTCCCCGATGCAGCCCTTTGGCCAAGTTCCAGTTCTACAAGACGACGACCTTACCCTTTTTGGTCCGTATCAATGTTATACTTTTTCTTTTCAATATTGATTTGATTTTTGTTTTTGACAATTATTGATATTATAAAAAGAACAGAGTCGAGGGCAATCACGGCATATATAGCAGAGAAACACAAAGACAAAGGAACGGATTTGACAAGACACGAAGACTCTAAAGAAGCAGCGATTGTGAAGCTATGGTCGGAAGTGGAGGCCCACCACTTCAACCCGACGATCTCCGCCGTCATCCACCAGCTCATCGTCGTCCCACTTCAAGGCGAGAAATCTCCCGATGCAGCCATCGTGGAGGAGAATCTGGAGAAGCTAGAGAAAGTGCTCGACGTGTACGAAGAGAGGCTCGGGACGACAAAATACTTGGCCGGAGATTCTTACACGCTCGCTGATCTCCACCACGTTCCGTACACTTACTACTTCATGAAGACGAGTCACGCCGGTTTGGTCAACGACCGTCCTAAAGTCAAGGCGTGGTGGGACGACCTCTGCTCTCGTCCGGCTTTCCTTAAAGTCTCTCCTGGCTTGACCGTTGCTCCGGTAACCAACTGATCCAAAGATTCTCTCTACATCTTTTGTCTTTTATTTCTCTCTGGTATGGTGGTCTCGATATTTTTTGCATTTACTATTGTCTGAGGGTTTTACAATCGTAATCAAAATTTATTTGTAGATGTAAACGCAAAACAGAAAGAAACGGAATTAATGTA
Source organism: Eutrema heterophyllum (assembly GCA_002933915.1). Taxonomy (NCBI): domain Eukaryota; kingdom Viridiplantae; phylum Streptophyta; class Magnoliopsida; order Brassicales; family Brassicaceae; genus Eutrema; species Eutrema heterophyllum. Next base: position 575,294 of record PKMM01033390.1, read on the forward strand.
TGTGTGCGTTTACATTTTACAAATAAATTTGGTGATAAAAAACAATGGAAACCTTGATTTCTGAGTTAGACCAACCCAAGGAAACATTTATATTGTGAAAAGGTCAAAAAGAGAAAAATGCGCATCCAGGGAATCGAACCCTGGTCAGTACCGTGGGAGGGTACTATGATACCACTACACCAGATGCGCTTTTGTCTGTTGGAGACGTAAGTATTATTTTAATCATTTCAAGTTTGGGGAAGCTTGTGTTTCTGTCCGTCAGGACTTGTGTGGCTGTGTTTGAGTGTTGCTATTCGGTCTTACAATCTACATCTAATAGGATATTATATACAAATCTGATTAAACCATTGGCCAAATCACTGAGTTTTGTCATTGAAAAGACGAACTCAAACCAAATCAGGTTCAAAACTGAACCAAAATCCTTAGTTATATATGACTCCATTACAAAGAAGAAGAGCCAGAGAAGCTGTTCTGAAACTGAGTAATATCTTGAGAAGCAACATCAATTGTACCATTGAGAAAACCAGAGTACCAAGAAGCTGAGAGCTTTGGAGACCTTTTGAGATCAGTATCGCTGAAATTCACATAGTACAAGCCAAAGCTGGTCGTGTATTCAGCCAATAACTCGTACAAGTCAATCATCGACCATACAAAGTAACCTCTTGTGTCCGATCCATTCCTAATCAGTCGAATCAAAATCAGCGATTCAACTAAACCGTAACTCACCAACCACACTTAACATCAGACCATTATAAACCAATCAATCCTAATATGAAGATTAGAAGATGAAGAAGGAGAATCATACTTGATGGCGTTGAGCATAGCACCAATGTACGATTGAATGTATTCAACTCTTGGTGTGTCTTTAAGCGTTGAACCGTGTTTCATCGGTACACCTGTTTTTTTTTTGGTTTTTTAAGCAATTGGAAGAATCTTAAAATGTGCTTTCGAGCAGACAAAACAGAGCAAAAATTAAGAAAAGAGAATGAAGTGGACCATTTTCAAGAATGTAGATTGGAGGATTGTTATAGCTCTGTTTCAAATACTCCAAGACACCTTCAAAACCCCATGGAATAGCATCCCACTAAAAAAAAAAAGGCAATCAAATTAGGCAAATTTCCAGATTCAAGAAGATCGATCAATAGCTTTTTGGCAGGTCTTACCCCAAAGTATGAAGAATTCCCAATGACTGTCCAAAAGAAGAAGAATGATCAGCTAAAAGAGTCGAGAGAGACGCCTTTTTCGATTGATTGATGATGAAAAGAAAGTAAGCTTACAGATGGTATCTACTCCCATGTCTGTGAAGAACTCTCGATCGCTGGGAAGGATAGAAGGTGTGGGTCTACTGTTTCTGATATAGATTGTCGTGTAGTGGATAATTCCAACAAAGTCAGATGAACCTTTAACTTGCTCTGTTTCGTCCGCTGAGAAAACCGGTAACCTCGATCCCAAGGTTCTCTTCATTACATCCGGATAGTCCCCAAATACCAAAGGCTTCAACATCCTGGTTTATCAAATTCAAAAAGTCATCAGATTTTAGTTTATCCCCAAAGTTACTGAAACAAAGAAATTTGTTTTTCTCACCAGCCAAAGAGGAAATCTTTAGCTCTCAGAGTTGCGATTTCATCATTAATGGAGTTTGTATAAGGAGATAACCCGTATGCATATATGCTAAGGCCTATGGATCCTCTCTGCTTACTCTGCACCATCATATAAATTATATTCATAAGGATTTAAGGTTAAGGGTTGGTAAGAGCCAAACATAGACCTATATATGTGTGTGTGTGTGTGTGTGTACCTTGTACTTTAGTTTATACAGTTTTGAAGCAGAGGCATGAGCTAGCAATAAGTTATGGCCTACAAGATATGGTTCAGTAGAAGAATTTCCAGTGGAGCAATTGACGAGCTTGGTAGTAGAACAATGTCCAGGCGGCAAAATTCCTTGGCTATAAGCACCAATGGCGAATATGTTAGCTTCATTGATTGTAGTCCATAACTTCACATCCTCCCCAAACTCTCTGAAGCATACATCTGCAAAAGCAGTGAAGTCTTCTCTGCAACAACGATCATCGTTTCATTTCATCATAAAAAATATATATATATATATATAATAAGACTGTTAGATCAGAATTAACATATTTCATCATTTCCACACGTTTAATTATAGAAAGAAAAAAATTAAGACTGCTAGATCAGAATCTTTTTTAATCTTTACATGATTTTGCGGTTGATCCATCCTCCATACTCATCTTCAAGGGCCTGAGGAAGATCATAGTGGTAAAGTGTAACGTGTGGTTCGATTCCTGTTTGCCAAAATTTCTATCAGAAGCTATGAATTGGCTTTAACTGCGATTAAGAGAGATAGAACCAGACCGATTAACTAAATACAAAGTTTAAGGAAAAATCTCACCATGGTTTCGTAGTTCTTTGATGAGGTTCTTGTAAAATTTTAAACCTTTTGGGTTAACGGGTCCTCTTCCATCTGAGAAACCACAACAGAGACACAAAAATAAAAAAGGGTTTAAGATGTACAGAAACAAAATCGTTTACTAGCAACCGGAAGAGGCGTTACTAGGTATGAGCCTTGTCCATGAGATGGAGAATCTGAATGCTTCTAAACCCATTTCTGCCATCAGCTTAACATCTTCCTGCAAAAGCCACAGTAACAGTCGAATTGAAGAAAACAAAGGCAGAGACTTAAGAGAGTAAACAACAACAACAGAGCAAGGCAAAAAGAAAGAGAAAAAACCTTATATTTGTGATACCCATCACATGCTATATCTCCATTGCCTCTGTTATCTGCAAAACAAAGTTTAGCTCTATGAATCTAATCAAACGAATTCTCAGATACTCAATATTCTTAATTTAAATTAAACAGTAAGCTATGATATGATTAATTACATACTCCTTTTTAATTTCGTCAACAACATATGAACATCACTATATACAAAAATAACGATTGACATTTATTAGTTCCCAGAACCATTTTTTTTTTTTTTGGGGGTCAACAATTCCCAGAAGAATTTAAATATAACATATTTTAAATGAAAGAAAACTTACCAGAGTGGGAGAAAGTATCCCAAACGCTTGGAGTCCTTCCGTCTTCATCAACAGCTCCTTCCCACTATTTCCCCCCAAATTCCAAACATCTCGTAAAACAAAAAACAAAACTCGGATCGATTTTTTAGACAAAAATGGAGCAGAGTCGAACCTGATAAGCAGAAGTGGCAGATCCGAAGAGGAAATCCTTTGGAAAATCGTTTCTGGTGAAGGCATCGGTGTAGCTTACTGCCGAAACGATGACCAGAGAAATGGAAAACAGAGACAAAAGTTGCATTTTTTTTTTCTTTTCCAAATTTCTTCCTCTCGTTTATAAATAATAAATAATTGAAGGGTTTAAGACCAACCAAACCTAGCAGGAAACAAAATAAATGAATCCCCTGGTTATAAATGTAAACGAGTGTGACCCATCTTTTCTGTTCCTTGTTCCACTTGTAAAAACGGACATTTCTATGTCAGGAACACTCAATAAATATCTCTTTTTAGTTTTTCCTCTTTTGCACAAAAAAAGAGAGTTTCTCCAAGCGAAATCCTTGAGACTACGACTTTTGAAAAATATCTTTCTCTTTTTTTTGCTGAAATTTTTATTTTATTATTAAAATCGAGAAAAATTACAAAACTGGCGAAAAATAAAATTTCTCCAAAGCCAAATGCGGGCGGATGAGAAAGCATCCCAGAGACAAAAGCCAACGGAATACAAAATTCTCCAGAGACAATTACTTTATCGAAAGTAAACTAGATGTTCATAAAAAAGAGCAAAAATGGTGGAACTTGTAAAAGAGGGAAGATACACCAAGACACTAAATATGAAAAACTGAGCCAAAAACGGCCACACCCTTACGCATTGAAACCAGGTAGAGCTGCAGCAAACCGAAAAATTTGAGAACCAAGAAGGAGCCTAAAACACATACGCCTCCAAAGATCAAAAAACCTTGAGGCAAGGCCCACCTCGAACCCAACCAGCAACCACAGTAGCATCAAGGAATGCATAACAGCAACAAAATAGAGTACAACAACCACACCGAAGCAGAGACTCAAAAGAAACGAGGCACCCAAGCGGAGTCTAGGCTCAAAGAAATAATCCTTGAAATCAGATGGGAAAACGACCAAGAGGCTCAACAGCTCTTACACGCGGACACTCGCGAGCCAGTTTCTGCAACCTACAGAAAAAACTGTTCACCTCCTCGCAAGAGAAAAGCTGAAGAACAAAACCACTGCAGCGTCGGAAAATCAAACCCGACAACCCAAAAAGCCACCAATGAAGGATTAGTATATCACACCGCAACGGAATTCCATCCGAAAGTCGAACCCAAGAACCGAAACCAAACTCCAAACAAAGCACCCAGAGAACCAAGAGCACTTTCCAGTGCAAGAGAGCAAGGAATCACAAACACCTCCAAAACAAACCATCACCGCTCAGAAACCAAAAACCAATCAAACAAAAGGCGAAAACAAGACCATGTCGAACGAAGAAGGAACCGGCAAGAAAAGGAGCTAGTGGATCCCAAACGGCCTCGTTTGCAGCAAACCGCACCAACACCGAGAAAGAAACAACCACCACGCGGAAAAACAAAAGCTTGAACGCAATACATGTGAGCAAAAACCGGCCTGAAGGAATTAGGACAACCACCACCAATAAGGGAGCGTCGCCGCCTCTCCACCACCAGAGTCCACCGACAGAGGCAAACTCGAGCCCTTGAAGAACCGACGAACCCTAAACCAAATCCAAAAACACCCAACGAATCCGGCCCCGAAACTCCTTGAACCCAGATCTAACGTCAACACAACATAATCAGTCTAAAAGTTCTCTCATGGCTCCGGCGAGGAGCGCCGGAAGCCGGAGAGGTCAAGCAAAGAAATCTCTCTTTCTCTCTCTCGGCGGCTAGGACTTTTCAAAAATATCTATATAGGTAACAAAATAAAATTCGGAAAATAATAAAATTGGTTGATTAAGATTTTTTTTGTTTCCTTTTGGTTCATGCTAAATTTAGAGAGTGTTATTGGTTTGTGTATTTTAGTGGATTTGGAAATCCAAACCAAATTTAGTGTTATTGGTTCTATGATTTTAAAATTCATGTTCAAATCTTATGTTATTGGTTCTATGATTTTAAAATCCATATTAAAAACAAGTGTTATTCAATAATAAGGATTTGCATAAAGATTTGATTTTAAGTTGGATTTGAATGGATCTACAAGTGTTTTCAAGAGTAAAATACAAAAGAACAAATATTGAGTCAAACCTTGTTATTTGGTTGGATTTTTATTATGGGACTTCCTCCATGTATTACACCATACGAGTCAAATACACGTCCTTTTTAAAAGCATACGTCATATTTGTTAAAGCATATCACACGCTCGATATATTTTTTTTTGGTTTTTTCCTTGTTATAGCATATCATATATCATATGATACCACTTCAAATAATTTTCTATTTTTCTAATTTTCCAATTTTTTTACAATCTTCGAACCTAATACGAACTCCCTTGAATCGCACACTCTACGGTTTGGGTAAGGATCGGGATAGGCTTTGCAAGCAACATAATCGCTTCAAAGTGGTGTGGATCGATTGGTCTCACAAAGGATGCGGAAGGCCTTTGATATTCCTCTTTGATTCTTACGGATATGACCCACCATAAGCACCAAAGGATTTTGCTGGATATGACTCACCAACAAAATGATCTAGAAAATTTAGAAAAGGTTTGATAAAAAGTCTAGATGGTTTGCGACAAAGGCATACAAGGGGTTTAAAAAGAAATCACAAAGGCTTGCATGAACAGCAATAAACAAGCCTTGAAAAACAGCAAGAAATAAACACACAAGTTTGAATAAAATAAGACTCTTCATGCGCAAGCCCCTTGGTCTTCTTGGTCGAGATTTTCTTGCTGGGCTTCATGGGCTAAGATCAACAATTGGGTTTTATTGGAAATGGTCTACTTGCCTCATTAAAAACCTCTTTTTGGAAAACCCATTGGGACAAAACCAAAGAGGAGGAAAAGAGCACAAGTAAATCAATTGAGCCAATTGTTGATCTATTTGGGTCTGTGTTCAAAACCAGTAAGGTTTGAATGCACCTTCTTTGTCCTGGCCCAAGCAGCCTGGTCGAGTCCGATTTGATGAAAAAGTTTCCCAAGACTTTCTTGAATCGTTTGGTTTTAGCTCCTATCTTCGAACCAGCTTGTCCAAGAGATTTATTTAGCTTTCCAACAGGTTCATGTCTTGCTCCAAGCTCTGGTTCAAGTAGCTCAACCTTGATCACATCATCCTCTCCCACTTGAAAAGGATTTGACCTCAAGTTTGAGGATGAGATTCACGGTTTATGGCTTCTTGGTACATTACCAGATTCTTGGGAAGTGTTTAGGATGTCTCTTTGTAACTCCGCGTCGGATGGTGCTATTTTGATGGACTTAGTGAATAACAGTGTTTTGAATGAGGAAACAAGAAGGCAATCAAATGCTAGTTCCTCGCGTTTAGATGTATTGGTTTCTGAGTCAAGGGGGAGGAGTACACATAGAGAGCCCAAGAAGGATAAGAGTAGGAGCAGAAGCAAGTCTAATAGATTTGCGAATATGAAGTGTCATTATTGTCATAAGAAAGGGCACACTAAAAAATATTGCTGGAAGTTGAAAAGGGACAACAAACAGCAAGGAGATGGTGAAGATCGGGTGACAGTCACCGAGGATCAGTTTCTTATTCTCCTTGAGAGTGATGTCATTAATGTTGCATGCCAGGACACTAGTTGGGTTGTTGATAGTGGAGCTACTACTCATGCTACATCGCAGTGGGATTTGTTCTCTACCTAAAGAAAAGTGCGTGGTTTAACTCTTGAATTAGGTAGCCGACAAAAACATCTTTGCACTATACAGCATACGGTGGACCGTTCCCAACAAAGACAATAATCAAGTAAAATCTTTGACATAATTTGCGCATCTAGGGAATCGAACCCTGGTCAGCACCGTGAAAATATACATTTAACCATAAACGTTAAATTCTGAGCCAATGTTATCTGTTCTAGGGAAGTTTGTGTGTCTGTCTCTGTGTCTTTTGTGGTCGTGTTCGAGTGTTTTTGTTATTGGGTCTTACAAGCTACATCCAATGCGATTTCAAATGCAAATCTGATTAAATTACATGAACTTCCATTACCAAATCAGCATCAAAACTGAAACAAAATCCTTACTTACATAAATATATATATATATACAAACTAGATTAAAATGAAGAGGAACCAGAGAAGTTGCTGTTCAACCGAGTGATAGCTTGAGGAACAACATCAACTGTACCATTGAGAAAACCAGAGTACCAAGAAGCAGATAGCTTTGGAGACCTCTTGAGACCAGGATCGCTGAAATTCACATAGTACAATCCAAAGCTGTACATGTATCCACTCAACAACTCGTACAAATCAATCATCGACCATACAAAGTAACCTCTTGTGTCCGATCCATTCCTAATCAGTCGAATCAAAATCAGCGAGTCAACTAAACCGTAACTCACCAACCACACTTAACATCAGACCATTATAAACCAATCAATCCTAATATGAAGATTAGAAGATGAAGAAGGAGAATCATACTTGATGGCGTTGAGCACAGAACCAATGTAAGCTTGAATGTATTCAACTCTTGGTGTGTCTTGCAGCATCGAACCATCTTTCATCGGTTTACCTATTTTTTTTTGTTTTTATTTTTTAGCAATTGAAGAATCTTAAGAACAAAAGTGTGCGTGCTCTCAAGAAGAAAAAAACAGAGTAATAAGACAAAAGAGAATGGAGTGGACCGTTTTCAAGAATGTAGATTGGAGGATTGTTATAGCTCTGTTTCAGATACTCCAAGACACTTTCAAGACCCCATGGATTAGCATCCCACTTCAAAAAAAGCAATAAGATTACGCAAATTTCTAGATTCAAGAAGATCAAATCAATAGTTTTTTGTGTTTTTTTTTTGCAGGCCTTACCTCGAAGAATGAAGAATTCCCGACTGTCCAAAAGAAGAAGAATTATCAGCTAAAAGAGTTGAGAATATTTTTCGATTGATTGATGATGAAAGTAAAGTAAGCTTACAGATCGTCTCTACTCCCATGTCTGTGAAGAAGTCTTGTCTGCTGGGAAGAAGAGAAGGTGTGGGTCTACTGTTTGTGACATAGACTGTCATGTAGTGGATAATTCCAACAAAGTCAGATGAACCTTTAACTTGCTCTGTTTCGTCCGCTGAGAAAACCGGTAACCTCGATCCCAAGGTTCTCTTCATTACATCCGGATAGTCCCCAAATACCAAAGGCTTCAACATCCTGGTTTATCAAATTCAAAAAGTCATCAGATTTTAGTTTATCCCCAAAGTTACTGAAACAAAGAAATTTGTTTTTCTCACCAGCCAAAGAGGAAATCTTTAGCTCTCTGAGTCGCGATTTCATCGTCTTTGGAGTTAGTATAAGGAGATAACCCGAATGCATATATGCTAAAGCCTATGGATCCTCTCTGCTTACTCTGCACCGTCATGTTTTGTTCATAACTAATAAGGATTTAAGGTTAAGGGTTTTAAGAGTGAAAAATAGATTTTTGTATACCTTGTACTTTAGTTTATACAATTTTGACGCAGAGGCATGAGCTAACAACATGTTATGGCCTGCAAGATATGGTTCAGTAGAAGAATTTCCAGTAGAGCAATTGATGAATGTGGTAGGAGAACAATGTCCAGGCGGCGCGAATCCCTCGCTATAAGAAGCAATGGCGAATATTGTAGCTTCGTTGATTGTAGTCCATAACTTCACATCATCCCCAAACTCTTTGAAGCATGCATCTGCATAAGCAGTGAAGTCTTCTCTGCAACAACAATCCTTTTTTCAATTCATCTTAAGAAACTATATAATAAGAAAGGGGTTAGATCAGAATCGTTTTTGATCCTTTACATGATTTTGCGGTTGATCCATCCTCCATACTCAACTTCAAGAGTCTGAGGAAGATCATAGTGGTAAAGTGTAACGTGTGGTTCGATTCCTGTTTGCCAAAATTTCTATCAGAGGCTATGAATTGGCTTTAATTGCGATTAAGAGAGATAGAATCGGACCGATTCCCTAAATACAAGTTTTAAGGAAAAATCTCACCATGGCTACGTAGTTCTTTGATGAGGTTCTTGTAAAATTTTAAACCTTTTGGGTTAATGGGTCCTCTTCCATCTGAGAAACCACAACAGAGACAAAAAAAAAAGGGTTTAAGATCCACAGAAACAAGCTCGTTTACTTGCAATTTCAGAAACCAGAAGAGGCGTTACTAGGTATGAGCCTTGTCCATGAGATGGAGAATCTGAATGCTTCTAAACCCATTTCTGCCATCAGCTTAACATCTTCCTGCAAAAGCCACAGTAACAGTCGAATTGAAGAAAACAGAGCCAGAGACTTAGGGTAACTTCTTCGATAAGTTAACAGCAGAGCAAGGTCAGTAAAAAAAAGAAGAAGAGAGAAACCTTGTATTTGTGATACCCATCACATGCTATATCTCCATCTCCTCTGTTATCTGCAATTTTTTCAACCAAAATGCATAAACCTAATCATAAATAATCCTCAGATAACCCCATAAATAAACGACTCAAACTTTAAATGGAAACACACAGTAACCTATGATATGATATGATATGAACATTAACCACACTAAAAGACGAATTTGAATAGAAAGAAAAAACATTATAAAAAAAGACAAAAATTACCAGAGTGGGAGAAAGTATCCCAGACGCTTGGAGTCCTTCCGTCTTCATCAACAGCTCCTTCCCACTATCTCCCCCCAAATTCCAAACATCTCGTCAAACAAGAAACAAAAGAAATACTCAAAACGAAGAAGAACACAGAAAAAGAGTCGAACCTGATAAGCAGAAGTGGCGGCTCCAAAGAGAAAATCATCTGGAAAATCGTTTCTGGTGAAGGCATCGCTGTAGCTTACTGCTAAGACGATGACCAGAGAAATAGAAAACAGAGACAAAAGTTGCATTTTTGTTTTCCTCCCCTCATCTGAGTTTGAGAGAGTATTATAAATAATTGAAGGGTTAAGTCGTTTTCTTGGATCTTTCCTATTCCTTCTCCCACTCGTTTAAAGCGACACGACAATTTTATGTGAAGCAGACTAAAGAAGTATCTTTTTCGGTGAAGTGTATTCCTTGTGATGTGACTGTTCTTTTATTTCTTAGTTTTTTTATGTATTAAATTGGGAAGAATAAATAAGAGTGAGTGGAGGAGTTTTATTGTTTAATTTGGTTACCTCTTGAAACTTTTTTTTGTTTTTTGATTTGACATGATTACCTCTTTGAATTAGGCAGACAACGAAATATCTGTTCACTATAGAATTGGATAGTTACATGACAGTGGGAGTGGAGTGGAGTGGAGAGGACCATTCCCAACACATGATTAAACTTCAATTTCTCTTTCTTGTGAACAAATAAAAAGTGTCCAACAAAAAGCAGATTTTACATCTCCTTGGTGTAAACCGAATAGTTAGATTTTGTTATTTTCCCTACTGTGGTATATATATCATAGTATTCTGTTTCCTTTTAGTGAAGAAAGACTAAAAAAGAGATCTAATTGCGCATCCAGGGAATCGAACCCTGGTCAGTACCGTGGGAGGGTACTATGATACCACTACACCAGATGCGCTTTTAAATACTTGCTCCTTAAAAACTTATATATCTATTTGTTTAAAAATTACTATAATAAGCGCACGGGCCGTGGGAGAGTACTATAAGGCCATCTCCATCGGGGGTTTATATGGGTTTCTTGGCACAGAGACATAGAAAAAAAAAAAAAAAAATATTAGTGGGACCCACACGGAAATAAGAACCGAGCTCTTGAAACTCTTAGTTAAGAACCGAGTTCGTCACTGTTCATGTGACATGGCGGCTCGTAATTGGTTGAATTTTTTTTTTTTTTTTTTTTTTTGAAATCGTAAAAAAAAAAAATAATAATAAAATAAAAGTGGAACCCACCTAAGAACCTAACATGGGTTTCACGAATGAGGATGCTCTAACACCTTTACGAAAGTCAAAAATCCCAAAGGTAAAAACAGAGAATTATCCGGTAAATAAAACAAAACAATTATAGAGCCGAGATTTTTATTTTCTAGATAGTAACCGGGCCTTTTGAACAACAAAAAAGTTAGTAATTGGGCCTTCACTGACTAATTTAAGCCAATGGTAAGATAAAGCCCACAAGCACCAGAATTGCGGTGAGCGTGTTGATCTGTGGCTGAGACTTGAGAGCTTCGTTTCTAAAGTTCCAACTTGTTTTTTTATCCACGCAACTACATTATAGTTACGTTACTTACGTACTATTACTCTTACACAGTTTTTAGAAAAATACAAGTAAAAATACACAAGTTTTCCAGAAAAACAGTTTGTGTTTCTGAAAAAGTGTGTATATTATATAAATAGGCTCTTATTTCGGTTTGGAATAAGCTCATTTCAATACGAGCATTAGGAGACCACAGCCACAATTACCTTCTCTCAATGTGGTTTACCTCTAGAATCTAAGAGATTTTTCTTTCATTCTTTTTTTTTTGGTAAAAGAAAATACATCTTTCATTCTTTATTCACTTTTCCTCTATTTTAGCTTCTGTTTCAAGCTTTATTTTCTCAAACAAACTTTAAACTATCCTTTGAATCCTTGTTTTTAAACTATTATGTAGATGATTAACACCTAAATAGATTTACGAAAGTATCCCGAAATTTAAAGGATTCCAAGGTTTTCTTTTCTTATTATATAATATGTTTTCTTTTAAAAATCCCTTTCCCCAATTGCTGAGATGTGCAACTGATCGATCTATTTATCCAAAATATAAGGCTTGCGTCTCTAATGGGCTGGACGCGGGTCAGTTTGTGTCGGATTTAGTGGGTGGTTCGTCATTATAAGGGTCTTGACAAAGTAAGTAGCTTACTTTCGACATAGCTCGAACGCCTCGAAGCGTGGCATGCTCGTTGAAGTCTCGGCAGATGAGCGACCCATCCCTTCTTCATTTAATGCATCACGTAAGGTAGGTTGGCGTCTTAGATCTTTTGTGCTTGGTAGGTCTAGTGATGTGATAATTAAACTTGTCCAGGTCAACGGCTTTCTTAGCGGTTCGTTAGACACTTAGTTCCAGAAAGAATATCTTGGACCTTCGGCCTTAGTTCTGTTAGAAACTATAATTATATTGGACTTTTGTTAAAAGACTTTTTTTGAAGCCGAAATTCATCCCCAATATATTGCTATGAGTTAGTTAGAGACATAGATTGGTTGTTACAAATGACCACAATTTTCATTTTACTTTCTTGACATGTGGTTATAATTTATTTTGCCAAAAGCTTCATCTAATGCAAATACCTCAACTCATTAATTTATCGATATCTTCATTTGGTCACAATGTATTAATTTACCCTTCTTTTTTTACCCTATCTTCCATACCTCCAACTAAAATCGGTTGAGAGTAAGACAATAATCTATAAATCTGAAGTTACTTTCAAGGAACTATTGTGGACTAAAAAAAAAGAGTAACTTTTTTCTTAAGTACTAAGAAATCTCAATTCACAAACCAACCCCTCGAAATAAATCGTCAATAATAAGGAAATATAATTAACTTGTGGTCATAATTAAATTGATAATATAATTCTTACAGAACCAGATAAATCATTTTAATTATCCCACGTAATGACGAAGATTAAAGTAGCTAGAGCGGTTTGGAAAAACTTGTCAATATTCCGTTTATACCAAAATAAGCTACTAACTTATGGTATTCACGTAGGGTCCTCAACAATACAAATTCTAACCACATCTTAATTATACATTAGATTAAGTACTACAATTGAGAAAATAAAATCACAACCCTGTATAAAGCTAAGTTCTTGCGTACATGCTTTGAACACAATATTAATTATCAAAGAAACAAAAGGAAAATTATGTTTAAACTATGTCTCGTTCACGTATTTCTTATTGCATTATCAAGAATAGATGCAAGTCGGCCGGTTAATTCCATTAATCTTGGTTGCTCAGGGAATATATCAGTGACCGATGTTGATCGAGTTCACTTAGCGATGAACTTGGAGTTCACCGAAGCCGAATTCTTCTTGAAAGCGTCTACCGGAAAAGGACTCGATGCGTTTAACGCAACACTTGCTAAAGGCGGACCAGCCCCGGTTGGGGCAAAAAAGGCCAATCTTGATCCTATAACTAATCGAATTATCGAGGAGTTTGGTTATCAAGAAATTGGTCATCTTAGGTAAATGATCAATCTTTCTATTCAATTTTCAACGATTAATGGTTATGCATGATCGATAAGTATTAGTTAATATGTTAAAGTAAATTAAGAGATGTTTTTTTTTTTCGAAGGGCGATTGCAGATATGACGGGAGGAATTCCGCGTCCGTTGTTGAATCTGACGAGAGAGAATTTTGCGATGTTTATGGACAGAGCAGTTGGACGTAAATCAAACCCGCGGTTCGATCCTTATGCGAACTCACTCAACTATCTTTTAGCTTCATACTATATCCCTTATGTTGGCCTCAATGGTTATGTCGGAACCATCCCCTACCTCGTCTGCTTTAATATCAAACGGGTAACCAATTATGATTACCTTAACTTAAGCACAAAAAAAAACAAAAAAACAATTATGATTATATATAATTTAGCAAAACAAGAGGATATATCTATCATTTGTTTACGGATTTTACAAAAGAGACATTGAAAAGCATGAACATAGTTATATATAATTCTAGATTATATTTTGCAAATTAATTATACTATAACAAACCTAACAGGATTTGAATATTTCTCCAAAACATAAAATTTCACTACATTATATGAAAAGTATCCTAGTGCATATATAATGTCATATTCAAAATCACATATGCAATTGGGTACTCTAGTGCTCTATTCACGTCATTGGATACACTTATGGTATAAATGAGTTCAGGTGAATAATGACCAAAAATTTTAACCAAAGAATATTAAGATATTAATATATATATATATATATATATATATAATCAGCTTGTGGCCGGTCTTTTGGGGGTGGAATCGGGCCAAGACGGAGTGATAAGGACGCTCCTTTACGAGAGACAGGACGAGACGGTGGAGGAATACGGCGGAGTCACGGTGGCTGAGCTGACCAACGAGATATCCAACCTCCGTAACGAGCTCGGTATGTGCGGGATCAAAGACGAAGGCTTGTGCGTGCCACCGTGGCTAGGAGCGGAGAATCGCACCACCAGCAACATCCTCGCCGCCGATCCATACTCTCTCTCTTATGACCGGAAACCGCAAGAGATCCTCAGGGTTATGTATGGAACCGGCGATGAGCACCTGCCCGGCGGGTTTTGGCCGTGTGGTGCCAACGGGAGGATCGCGAGGATGTTTCTTGATAAAGGGTATCATGGTAATTGCGGTGCATGTTCAGCTGAGAATTAAATATTTTTATTGATAGACTACAAAAAATAAAATACAGGGTTAAGATTGTAATAATATTCTTGTTAAATTTGACAATGGTGTGGTCTGCTGAAGTGGTGATTAACTAGTCCTAATTTTTCTTACTCGGTGTTTAAGAAAATAAGCAACCTCATGTTTCTATTTATGTTATTTTTTGGCTTCCCATAAGCAAATTTGATGATATAAAAACGCAATTCCTGAATTGTTTGGTGAAATTAGATAAATCGAGGAAAAAAAAAGAGGCTACAAACGAACATGACAGTAAAAAGGGCAACGTTTGCCAGTAAGATATGAACAACAATACGTCAAAAACCAATAATCTGTATTAGCCATTAAGTTTTTTTTTTTTTTTTTGGTTTAATATTGGCCATTAAGTTGTAAGACGTAGTACACATAAATCTACAAGTATAAATAAGGACGACGACGGCTGGCTTCAAACGAATGACTTCCTCTTGATCTTCGTTTAGGGTTTTTCCTTTAAAAACGATTTTTTCCAACTAATTAATTTGTTTTTTTTGGTTAGGGGAAAACATTTTAACCCAATAATCCATTCTATCTATTTTAACTATGTGGCATATCGGTTTTGTTTGTTATATATACATATACAATGGATTCTTCTCCTGATTTTATGTTTTGGAGAGGTAGGTTTAGTGTACTATAGTTTCGATTTAGATTCACCCGATAGAGGAGGAGCTGGTGATGTACTATCGGAATAAGAAGGCTCAAAATCAATATCGCTCACCCGCAATTGATGCTTGCAAAATGGGAGGATCCCGAATAATTATCTTTTATTCTTAGGTTCTGAATGTTTTTACTGCGGGAGAGGCAGTTTAACGTGTGGGAGAAAAATATGTTACCATTCAACATCTTTTACCTTTTGTCTTTTTTAATAAAAAAATTAACTAAAAAAAAAATTAAAAGAAAGTGCGGTGCCATGTTTTTCTTGCTTTTACAAATCACCTAGTGCATCTAAAACAGCATCCAAATAGGAGTGTTTCATATGTTTTTTCAATTATTTGTATATATATGCACATATATACATATATATACACTTTTGTGTTGTATTATATTTGATATTTTGAATTTTATGTATTTTTTAACAACAAATATAGTTTGTTATATTTATAAATTAAAACTTTATTGTATTAAATTATTTTACTTAGTTTTTTTTGATGTATTTTTCAATTTGATTTTATCAATAAATAAATATATTATTGTAAAATGCTAAACAAATTTATTAAAATTTTAATAATTATTTAGTTATGGCTCGTAATTAATTTATGAAAAAGCCTGAATCATTAACGAATTAATAATTTTAATTTATAATCATATTAATATCATTAATCTATTTATATTTATAAAATATTTATCTAAAATATATATTTTATACCATTTTTTACATTTTCACCATTCACACATTTGGATCGCACCGCATGTTGTTTTTTTCACCATTCATATATTGTTATGCACCGTTTGTTCCGCAGTAATCGCATTTGTGCATAATGCATTTTTTCCAACCGCACCTTACCTTCTAAACCGTTTGTCCCGCACCGTTCAAATATCAAATATTTGTCACCATTCGAACCCTTAGTAGATTTTTTCAATTGGTTTTTAATTTCGGTAACATGGTTTTTTTGTCAGGCCCTAGTATCTCTTGCAAGGGCACGGAGACGTTTGTTGATGAGATTATGAAATTAAGTCTACAATAAATTGATCAGGACAAATCATAAAATACTCCACCATCAATGGGAGATCAAAATCATAGTGTATATAACTTAATCAAGGAAACTACAAAAAAAAAAAAAAAAAAAAAAAAAAAAAGGAATGTGTGTCTAAGTTAAAATGAAACAATATTCTTCCTCCCTCACGTCGTCGTTGTCGTGAACTTCACCGCTTTAAACGACGGATGAAGCAGCCCAAACTCGTCCTTGGCATCGAGGGGCCGGTCCGTCTGGTTGCGCGTGGGTTTAACGCGCCGGCTCCCTAGCGATTTATGCGTGAAGCCGTACATCTGAAGGATCTGATTGTCTCCGAAGTTAAAAGCTCTATCCATCTGCCGGAGACACCTTTCCACCGGATAATCCCCGAATTTCCCGCACGGTTTGCAACCGACGAAATGCGTGACGAGCGGCCACCGGTGGTCTCCGAAACCCGGTTTATAATTCTCGATCATCTCCTCGTACCGGTCCACCAAAATCCCCCAGTAACCGTGCAAGTAATAACCACTCTCTAGATAAACTTTGCCTCCCCATTTCTCTCTCTCCGTCGCCAGGAGATAAACCATCGCCGATTGATCGTCAGCTTCGAACGCGGGTCTGTCTTTGAGTTCCCGGGTCAAGATTTTACCCGCTTCTTCACGGATCTCCCCTTTCGGACCCATCGGAGCCCAAGCGTCGAGGAGATCGAGCGCCCACTGCGAGTTCCTAAGCAAGAAACTCCCCGTGTTCAGGCCAATCCAATTCTTCTGGTCGTAAACCATCTCGTTCCAACCGTGCATCACGAGGTTGTAATCCTTGTACCTCTCCCATGGTAGCTCGAACACCATGTCCGTAAACATCGCATCACTGTCCATCCACCACAGAAACTCGATCTCAGGATGAGACAAGAGTAATTTCCGAATCAACGGGAGCTTAGCCCAGAATCCAGCCATCTCAGCATCGAGCAACGCCATGTTGTAGAAGATCTCGATTCCGTGTATTCGACAGTAATCGATTTTGTTCTTGATCGATTTCAAGAGGTAATGGTCTCCCACTGGATTCTCGCACGGCTTAGGAGCTGAACCTGTGACAAGAAGAACCCTAGGCTTGTTTGGCGCCACGAAATTTGGGAAACTGGGGTTTCGCTTGAGCCAATCAAGCCTCTGCTCATCCCAATCGGAGATCTTGGGACCGAGAGAATACGGTTTAGCCCGGTCTTCAGATTTCTCTTCATCTCCTTCGTCAACGAATATCTTGTTGATGTCGAAGGTCTCGTAGTTATTGCCATTCCCGTCCCCGTCTTCAGACGACGTCGTTTTGGTTGAGACCTCGACCAGGACACGGTGGGGCTCGGCGCGTTTGCGCGTGTAGAAGAAATGCTCCCGGATCTCCTCGATGTCTTGCTCCGGCGTACCGAACTTACCGGCTCCGATTGTGCCACGTAGGACGACGACGGTGAGAACGAGGCAGAGAAGCGTCACCTTTCCTTGACGCCAGACTCTCTGTAATCTCCGAAACCGATGCGTTCCTATGCACTTCTCTATCATCTTATTTCTGGTTTCGACCCACACACAGATCTGGTCCCGATTCAGACACAATACGAAATCTCAGAGAAATTAAAGAAATAATAATATATTTGGAGATTTCTGGTGTTTGTAATTTGTAATCACGAAAAAAAATTATACGCGTTTTGGAATTCTACCTCGTAAAAGGAAGGATCAACGAAGATACTTAAAAAGCTTCAAAAAAAAAAAAAAACATTAAATGAAGAATTAAAAATGGACTAAAGAAGTAAAATAATATTTGAAATTTTGTGAAATGTCAGACAGAACATGCCTGCCTGTCTGGACTCGTAAACTTGGTGCGGATCAGTAAGTACTAGTAGTGGTAACAACACTCTTGGGATATTCGCTTTATTTGTGCCCGATGCTAGTTGGGCCCTAATAATCTAAAGCCCATAGCCCAATTTAAAATTTCGGCCTAAATTACAGGTATTTTGTTTTCGTAACAAAAAACGGTAAGTCGTTGATTTGATGGAGATAAAACACCAATCAAAGGTTTGGATTTGTTGGAACATTAATCTCACACAACTGTCCGGGTCAAAATTAGAGCGCCAACAAATACTAGACGCTAAATATTTTACCGTTTGGGATTAACTATCGGCCTTTTTTTTTTTTTTTAAACTACTATAAATTGACCTGTCCATGTTTACTTTCATTTCAGGATTTAGAAATATCACAATATTTAGTAGAAAATTAATTTTCTGAATTCTCTCTGATTAAGGGAGGGTCTCCATCAATGGCGGCGACAATATACGGCGTCAAGAGCTTTTTCTTGTCCGCGGCGATTGTGATATTGTTCGCTAGCCGTTATGGAGGCGCCACCGCAGCCACCAGGGGATACATAAAGTACAAAGATCCAAACGCCGCGGTAGAAGAGAGAGTAGAGGATTTGCTAACACGAATGACATTGCCGGAGAAACTTGGTCAAATGTGTCAAGTTGATCGATTCAACTACTCATTTTTTCCCACAGGACCAGAAATATTCACAAAATACATGATCGGTATGTACAAAACAACAATATATATATATATCCATGTTCCGAGATGCAAAACATATATCCAAGTTCCGAGATATAAAACGTTTTGTTGAATAATTTATAACTGAATTGGTGCACGCGTATAGGAAGTGTTTTGAGCAATCCGTACGATACCGGGGCTAGTCCATTCAAGCGGGTGGCCGTATCGAACACAATGCAGAAATTGAGTCTTTCGACGAGGCTCGGAATCCCTATGCTTTACGCTATTGATGCGGTTCATGGCCACAACACTTTTATCAATGCCACCATTTTCCCCCACAACGTCGGTCTTGGGGCCACCAGGTATATTTGTATATCCGTTGATGTAACGTAAGTTATATATATATATATAGAGAGAGAATTTTGTATACGCTGAAAAAGTGGTGTTTATAGTTTAATTGGATATACTGATAGGTCTTGTGGTTGTGAATGCGTGTTGTTTTAGGGATCCTGAACTTGTTAAAAAGATTGGAGCTATAACCGCGCTTGAAGTGAGGGCTACAGGAATCGCGCAAGTTTTTGCGCCTTGTGTTGCGGTAATTAATTAAGCTGTAATTATGTAGAGAGATACGTGAAAATAATATATATATATATATATATATATATATAATTTTTCTTAACTCGGGTCGAGAAATTGGATGCAACAGGTTTGCAGAGATCCTAGATGGGGAAGGTGTTATGAGAGCTACAGTGAAGATCCTAACGTTGTGAATATGATGACCGAAAGTATCATGGATGGATTACAGGGAAATTCTCCCTACGTCGCTGATATCAAGTAATCCCAAGAACTAATGCTAATTAGTTTTGAATCTAAATATTTAATGATTTTGATCACTAGTTAATTAACTAATTTGTGAAAATGTGTGGCCAGGACAAAAGTGGCTGGTTGCGCCAAACATTTTGTTGGGGATGGAGGAACGGTGGGTGGAATCAATGAGAACAACACTGTGGCTGATAACGCTACTATCTTTGGTGTCCATATGCCTCCCTTTGAGATAGCGGTAAAGAAAGGGATCGCATCGATCATGGCTTCTTATTCTAGTCTTAACGGTGTTAAGATGCACGCAAACAGCGCAATGATCACTGATTACCTCAAGAACACCCTCAAATTCCAAGGCTTTGTTATCTCTGATTGGCTTGGAATCGATAGGATCACAACTCCACACAAAGCAAATTACACTTACTCTATCGAAGCTTCCATTAATGCTGGCATTGACATGGTTGGCTCTCTATTCTTTTTTTTTCACCTTTCAAGAATCTAGAAACGGGCTCTTGATGATATCTTATATATATGTTTAGATTCTGAATTGATGGATTTGAAAATGTAGGTTATGGTTCCATTTGAGTATAAAGAGTTCTTGGAGGGATTGACAAAACTAGTGAACGGTGGATACATCCCTATGAGCCGTATAGACGATGCTGTTCGAAGGGTCTTGAGAGTCAAATTCTCTCTCGGTCTCTTTGAGAAGCCATTGGCAGAGGAAACTCTTGCCGCTGAGTTTGGATCAGAGGTAAATTCAAATGGACTTTTTGACCATGTCAAGATTTTGTATTAGATACATATTTTAAAATTATAATATACATATTTATATATACCCTTTAATTAAACATCTTAAAGAGAAAAAGGAGCACGTATATGATATAGGCCATGTGAAAAATAATATAAGTCACCATTTCATAAAGCCCAAGAATATGAATTACCACAAAAACTATCACGGAGATGCCATAAAATCATAGAAAGGATTAGTTAGTCTTTTTTTTATGTATAAAGACATTAGTTAGTCTTATTATACCAGTTGTTCAAAAAAAGTCTTATTATACCTAAGTGATGTGTGATCCTTAACACAACGTTGCAGGCGCATCGAGAAGTAGCGAGAGAGGCGGTGAGGAAATCAATGGTGCTTCTAAAGAACGGAAAGACAAACGCCGATAAAGTTGTTCCGCTCCCCAAGAAGGTGAAAAAGATCGTTGTCGCGGGCCAACACGCTAACAACATGGGTTGGCAATGTGGTGGCTTTACACTCACTTGGCAAGGATTCAACGGAACCGGAGAAAATATCGGCCGTAACAAAGCCATGAGACTTCCCACCGGTAAAACCAGAGGTAATATACATAAATAAATCTCCAAAAGATACAGAGAATATGAATTAATCCGTTCACACACGCATAATAATATATCTTGGTTTCGCGGATCTATTATTATATATATTCGAGATTAGATAGTCTATATAGGGATATTCATTCTAAAATGTTGTTTCACCCAAACATATATATAGGAACTACAATCTTGGAAGCCATCATGAAAACAGTGGATCCCACCACTGAAGTTGTCTACGTGGAGGAGCCAAACCAAGATACATACAAGCTTCACGCCGACGCAGCATACTCAATTGTGGTCGTAGGTGAAGCTCCTTACGCAGAGACACAAGGGGACAGCAGCACGCTAAGCATAGCCGCACCAGGTCTAGATACGATCAACCATACGTGTGGAAGTGGCATGAAGTGTCTAGTGGTCCTAGTCACAGGACGTCCTCTCGTACTCGAGCCTTACCTTGACTTCATCGACGCTCTTGCAGTCGCTTGGCTTCCAGGAACCGAAGGACAAGGAGTCGCTGATGTTTTGTTTGGTGATCATCCCTTCACCGGCACGTTGCCACGCACGTGGATGAAGAGCGTGGTTCAGCTTCCGATGAACGTTGGCGACGAGAACTACGATCCTCTCTTCCCCTTCGGATACGGAATCAAAACATAAATCAAGAACCAAAACCATGTATCATGTATGTAACTATGTGAAAGTGTGACGCTTATTCAACGAATATTTGATCATATAATTTATACTTTATGTTACGTACAATGCAACGTGTTCACGACTCTTTAGCAACCAAAAAAAAAAAACAAAAAAACTTGTTTACGACTCATGTCTATTCCATGATGGGCTTGAGCGCAAATCCTTTTGTCTTTTCTTTAAATTGTGAAAAGAGTAAAAGAAAAAAGATTCTCATTCTGAGGGAAAATATTTTTCATTTTTGTGAAATTGGAGAGAAGACAAGAGACCACGTGACGGCAAACCGGTCCTACCTACCGCTATGCAGTGTCGGGTACTGAGATGCGTTGATATTTACGGGGAAAAAATGTCCTTTTAATAGCTAAGCGTTTGATATATCGTCTTAAATTTAGTGTCAATAGAACGAAAAGATTTGTTCTATTAATTTTGGGCTGATAAGAAATATAAATAAAAAACATTTGTTGTTACGGCGAAACAATTATCAATAACAACCAACACACCTAAAAAAAATAAAAAACGACAGCTTTTGAGTCGGCGAAAGTATTTGATTTCCATTCATAAAAGGAAGAAGGAAATGCAAAAATATCCGCTTTTCATGTAAGGTGATCAACAACGATGATAATGATTAATGTCTTGCGTTAATCTAGTATATGTTGATAAGGGCTTTATCCATAATTATATATAAGTGAATATTCTGAAACAAATGTTAAGCAAATGGGAGCAATAATGCATACTTTTTTATTATTTCAGTGTGAAAAATGAAAGTATACTTTTTGGTCTATGATGGAGACGTGTAGTGTTTGTCGAGGAATTTATATTGAAATTCTCTCTACAACTATTAATTGGTTCGAGGTTTAATTTTTTTCATACTAACATTTAATCAATTTATTTGTACAAATAGATCAGCGAGCATGTTCTCTCCTTTCAATATTTTTGTATCTATTGTATTAGATGTATATAGATCATTGTTCTATAAAAAAATTGAATCCTATACACCTAAATGGAGTGTTAATTATACAATAGAAAGAAAAGACAAATTGAGCAGAAGAGAATCAATGGCGTTTCCATAAGCATATGTCCAAGAGAAGGACTTTGCCCCAAGGACAGATGTATCTATAATAATAATCATAATAATGATGAGGTCACGCATGACATAATTCTTTTTATACCATAGAACAACTTATGTCATTGGACTCTTATGTATAAGGGTTGCCGGGTTGGGCAGATTTACCGAACCGAAAGTTTGATTTGGTTTTGGTTTTGGTTTTGGGTTGTATATATATATGAAAATTGACCGGCAGCTCACTAAATATAATTTGAAATTTTTTTTGGGTTTAGTTTAGTAGTAATGAACTGATCGGTTCTAGTTATGTAACAAAATCCTAGCTCACTTATATGTTCCGTTTTAAGTTTTAACTAAAAAGTGTCATGTATATGTGTTTTAAACTTTATAAATAAATTTAGTAGTATAATAATAATAATAATAAAACTTTGAATTTAAAAACAACAAAAATGAGTGATGACTGGTCTATAGAATTTTATCATAAAACTATAGACGTTGATATAAGTCTATAACAGCAAAATTCGGTCTTTACTAAAAAAAAAAAAAAAAAAG